>VALG01005495.1:0-13079 GCA_009835305.1 Ipomoea purpurea
ACGTCCCGCTTAGTGCCTTGGGGCGACTGGGTGATGTTTGCTGTAAGGGTTTTGAAAACAAGGGGGTTGTGGTGAGGTGTCTCCGGAGTCCTTGATTGACTTCTGTTTGGTGCCTTTGTGCTTGATCTATAGAGCCAATGTTTTATAATGGTTTTAAGAGGGTTTACCCCTTACTTTCAGGGTGATAAGTGAAGGGAGTTTTTAATTTAGGGAGGGGTAGCGTAAGGGAAGGTCATGTTAGGGTTTCAACAATCTCCACCGTGTTCTATGTTTTTAAAAGTCCCATGTTCCTAAATTCTTAGAGTTTAAGCCCTATATGTCCTAAGGTCTGGTGTTAAGAGGTTTCTTATCCTAAGGGTCAAACTTAGGCTCTTGATACCATCTTGTAACAACCCCGAAATTTTGGAACATTTAAAACTTATTATAATAAAGATAAATCCTCATTAAAATCCCGAAAATTAACATAAGATGTATGGGGTTCTATGCCACACCTGAGCTAGAGAACCCAGGTGCAACAGACTACTAACTAAAATCCTCAACGATGTAAACATAATTATGGCCGCATCCGGAAAGGGAAACTACTCTACTCTAACGCTCCAGTCTCTAGCGCGCTCCAGTGGCCTAATATCTGTGCCTGAAAGCCAAATATATCTGTTCAGCCGAGAGATGACTAGGTAACACTCCACGCGTTGAATACCAAATAGGTATTATAGATATAGATATAGGAAAACAATTTTGAAGCAAGAAGATATATAATACTTAGGAGACTCTACTTTTAAAACAGGGAAGTAGGACTCAACAAGTAGGGGGATAAACACAATCAACAAACTAATAGATATTTAAGTAGAGATAACATCCATAAGAAATTCACATCAAAGGTCACAGTTCCCTTTTCAATTCCATCTATCATCAATTCAATCATCATTCATCCGCAGCATAATCCATGATGGCGCCACAAGACTAATCGCATGCCCCGAACATGAGGGTTAATGCTTATGCATTAACACGGCCCCACAGCACCCTACCTCGTACCGTGGTATGAGGGGAGTTGATCGCAACCAACCCTTTGAGAACCGCCGACCACGACCGCTGACGCACCAGTCGGTGGACCGCGATCAAGGGGGGACTTACGACCCTACAAACACCGCCGATGGGTACATCCGTGGACCATAGCGGATCAAGCCCGACACACCGCGGAGCTATACTCAGTCGGTGGGCGAAGATCCTCGGAGACTATGGCCCTACACACCGTTGTCCCATCACTCGGTGGGTCGCAGCCAGCTGTAGCCCTACACACGCCCGATTACTCGGATCGGTGGACTACAGCCTTCCTCGATGTAGGCTACGGCTGGCTGCGACCACACCTGAGTAAGCTCCACCACTTCCAGAAAACCCAGAGCCTAAAAGGCAAAGCTTGATGAGTCTGTTCTCATTCCTGAAGATCAGTTCCTGGCTAAGCCATTCTCGAGCACGAATCCGATTAATCCTGGTAACAACTATCTAAGAACAGAACAGAGCATCGATAGTATGTACATCCCCTTTCCAAGAATTGAGATCTGTGTGGCATATTGAAGAGAAAAGGATCTTGATTCGCAACTCTAGCTTCTGAGGCGGATCCACCAGCACAATCCTCGATGATCAAGGGCTGGCCAGGAACTGTACGCCACGGGCAGCTTTGCAGGTAATGATCTTTGCAGCAGAGTGGGTTATCCAGAGATTCCGCAATACAGTACATTGTTTTTCCAAAGCTGAAAATGAAACAAACAGTTTTGAGGATGTTTATTTTTTTTAAAATGGATTCCAACGACTATATATGTTTTAAAAGCAGAGAAGAACTCTTCTCTGCATGCTGTACGTATAATAAAACGTGGCGAAAAACATCTTAGTGAAAACCTTTGGACCACCATGGCAGCTCCCCTGCCTAGATGAAGGAAAGAGGAACAAACAACAAAAGCATTATATTGGTTTTCGATCTTCTTCAATTTCTCCCATCACAATTGATACTCGTGATGAAGAGCTCGTGGATTTCTCGAGTTTCTTCTTTCCCCCCCCAGCTTCTGCTTTGAAATTCCCATAAACGCCTTTCCAAATATCCAGAATCATGGGTTGCTTCCTCGTCTCAAATAAACCTTAGCCCAGAATTCTTCGACTTTTTTCTTGTTGCTTTTTAAGAGCTTTCTTGATGCAATACGCTGCTTCCATGGAGTTTCCTTCCCCTCCCCCTTCAGGCAGTGAAGGTAGTCCCCGCTCGCAACCAATCATCCAAGAGGCTGGTACGCCGAGGAAGAAGGAAGCAAAATAACTTAAACCCTTTTTTAAAAGTTAAACTTACCATTTTCCCCACTTTATATTTAAATTAAAATGGGTTAAAGTTTTTGCCGGGCGAATTTTCGCCCGGTGATTGGCCGGGAAGGACCAAATGTGCTCAAAATTGCATAGTTAACAGGATAATCTGTTAGTTTTAAAAAGTCACGAACTGAAAATTAACCACCTCCCCTATAGTCATAGAACCAAAAGTGTAATTTTCTCTTAAAAATTTCATTCTCTAATTAAAAAAGTAATCGTTTTTATCTTATTGGTAATCTAATTTTTAAGATTGGATTATTATTTTTTTAGATTTTGTATTGATTTTTTTGTTCATAATTTCGTATTAATATTTAGATGTCACTATATTATGATCAATTGTTTTAATTTTTAATTTTTAATATTTAAACATTTATTCTCATTATAGGGTTCCTACACAATAAAAACATCAATATTAGTAAATCATTCTATTTCCACCCTACTATAACTACCAAACAAAGCAAAATAACTTCGTCACTCCTTTTTGTAACCTCTTCACATTAGAGGTAATCATGGTCATTCCCTTCTATACTTTTGACAATTTTCATAAACTCAATCAACTTAAATCCGGATAGATTTCTTCCTGAATCCTTAAGAATGTCTTCAATAATCCTCGATCTTCGTATACTATTAAATCCTCAGAAAAATACTCAGGAAAATAAGTTTTACCTCCAATAGGTGTAAGGTAGGGCCATTCATGACTAGTTCCTTCCAGTTGTTGCTTTCCTTTTGTCATTGTAGGTCCAAACTTATTGGCTTGAACTTGCCTTGAAATGGGGGTAGATGACTAAATAATATTTTTCTTATAGGATGCGCACTCTTGAATTTTCTTGGATACAGATGAAGTTTTGATGAGGTTGATTTTTGTTTGGGTTGAGGCAGAATGCTACGCCAAAAAGGGGGAGAAAAGGAAGATGATTTTAACATTCTATTTGGGGGGAAATCTGATGGAGGGTTAGAGGGATCAGTGGGGCTGGAATGACCCTCATAAAAGTGGCCCGCCTCCCAAGGCCCCGGTGTCAGTGCTGCTGACACGGCCCCAGGTCACGGACCATAAACGTGATCTGTGACCACGTTCTGTTACACAGAATGGAGTTCATTCACTCCGTGGGTCCTCCAACTCCGCCATCCGGGTCGGGTATCCAACCCCAACTTCCTTTCGGTCCTCCGACTTTGTCAAATTCTTCAAATCGGGTCAAAATTGGATGTAGTCCTCGATTTTAATAAATCTCGATTCTTAGTCAATCCTTTGACTTTTAAATTCCTTCCGAGAATTGCTTTGTCCAATTAAACATAAATTAAATTCTTATCCAATTCCTTTTCTCGTCAATTCTTGTCTCTTTCCGTTCTTACTTTTACTTTGGAATCAATTCTTTTTAGTTAAACTTTAAATCGTTTCTTAGTGATTTTACTCTTACTAATACACCTACTTTTATTCTTATGAGCTCTTGCTCGGTTTATCCTGGCATTCTTGCCGATACTTTCTCTAAAGCACTTCTAATTAGACTCTTAAAATTTCAAAATCTTAAGACCAAGCACAACTGCAACAAATTTTCTCAAGCATGACACAACCAAATAAAATACGTTCATGGCAAGAATTCTACGCACTCATTCCAAGTTAGAGCGTTACCTTTCTCAAGACTTGTTGCCACCAGCCTGTGTCTATCCCATGACATGACCCTTCTTAGTCCAGCTCCTCCCGGACGTCCCTTGCTGAGCTCCACCTCACCCATGATTTCCATTCCTGTGTGGACCTCCTCTCCGGTGGATACCCATGACCCATTCTTGATCTGGTGCCTGGACTGCCCGGACCTCTAGGGCTAGTTCGGGATCGAGCCATGAAGATCCCTTGTCTCGGATACGACATGTTTGCAGCTCTATGGCCCGGCTCCCACACTGGAAACAAATCACGCATCCCTCCACACGTGGTCCTAGGGTGGTTTTTAACGCATCTCGGGCACATCGTACCCCTCTCACTAGGTGGTCCTCCATCCCATCCTATCTCATCACAAGATTTTTCCTTTCCCCACTTCGGTTGTCATATATGCCCGTCGGATTGAACTTGTGCCCCTTGTTTAACTGTAGATCCACACCCTCATTCTTTTTCTTCAATCTCTACATGGTATCTCGATGCAAACTGTTGAATTTTAGAGTAACAGCGCTATGTCCGTAGGCTTCGGTCAACGTAGCAAACCTTGTCGCAGAGAATGACTTTTGTGCATCATAGTGCAGTCCTCAGATAAAAATTACGAGCTCTACTAGCCTCATCGGGTGCTAAGGTAGGAGCGAATCGAGATAACACCATAAAGCGAGCATGATACTCTTGGACAGTCGACCTTCCTTGCTCGAGATGCAAGAACTCCTCATACTTTGGCAGCTTTAACATGCTTCAAATAGAACCTCTCTGTCAGTACCGTCTTGAACATCTCCCAATCAAATCCCTCTCTCGCTTGAGCAGTCGGTCCCTCCATCACCCACCAATGGTCGGCTTTCTCCCATGAAGGGAGTACACATCAACATCCACTCGTTGATCCATCGGGCAACATACCACATCGAACAACTTATCAAACGTACGAATCCAACTCTTGAGAATATCCAGATCCTCCTGGCCTAGGAAACTTGGTAGATTGCGTCATGTGATCTTCCTAGACACATCTCCACCACCAATTGTTCCCATTGAGTACGTCGACTCTGATAGTCTGAGTCAACTGGGTGAGCTGGCGCAAGCTATCGGTCAAGTCAGTGGATGATGACGCTTCGGGCCCTGAGGAGCGAGGAGATTCCTCTCTAACTTCGTGGCAGCATTGCGATGTCCTTTTAACATGTCCAGAACAGATCATACTTGTTAGCACGACTAAGATTAGCTGATTCTAACATTTCTATTCTTAAGACAAAGCTCGCAACAAGCAAGGCACACAACACAAACAAAGGAACTTCTTCTCAACTACTTGCAACTTTTCAAAGAAAACTACTCTTCCACGCTTTAACTTTCAAAATCTTGGTCTTTCTCTTTCAAATTTTCACTGGTAACTTCTACTTTACTCAAAGAGATAACAAAATACCTTAAACATTGATAAAACACATAAGTAATTACAACAAAGCAAGCAACTCACAACCTCACCGCGTTCCTATTTGATACTTAGAGTCTTTCTTAACATCGGATCTCATACTTAACCACTGAACTTGAGTCTTTCTCATCTTAATTTTCATAACTTAAGGTTCTTTCCCTAATCTTATCCATCCCTAGGATTTCCATTAAGTTCATCTTCTTAACTTATCCCACTTAGGATTTCAACTTAGAGGTCATTTCCTAATCAGTCCTTCCTAGAATCCCACTTAAAGTTTCTATACTCAATCCTAAGAGTTAAACTTCCTAAGTCTCCCGCGGTTCGTACCGCTCTGATACCAACTTGTAACACCCCACTTTTCTTATACCTAATTACAGTTCTAATACCAAAGTCAAGATAAATAAGCAGGATAAATAACTTAAATAAAAAAACTAGTGGAATGTCACCGCCACAATCACCTCTCCATGGTGATTGCACAAGCTAAAGATGGAACTAAATCATTAAACTATACTAACATTCGAATTACTTAATGTAAAGTCATTTGGGGGGAAAACACCCGAGGTCTAACATCAAATATAACGTCAAAGTCTACAATCCATCAAAAGAACAACATAATAATAAAGAGAGTTGAAATACTAGATCTACTAGACTAGTTTAACTCGATCATCTCTCAACGCTGGCCCACCTGAAAGGGGTTTTGCAAAACAACACGTAGACAAGTAGAAAACACACGTTAGCACGAAGTTAAGTATAACCACACTCAACCTATAAAGTTATGATTACTTTGGAAAAACATGTGTTCACAAACTCAATCAAAGCAATCTCAACTTAAGATACATCACAGACTTTCTATAAATGCTGCAACCCTATACATCAACAGGCAGCTTCAAACATAAATAGTTCTTCAACATAAATACTCAACACATAATTCTAATAACAAACTCATCATAAGAATTCCATGCTTAAAGCAATTGCATACCTTCAACTCATATGAAAATTATCTTCATGCTTTCAAGTTCTCATCTTGCAAACTAGATATTAAGACATCAAAATGCAACTAAAGCAATCATGCTCAATATTACAAACTAAATTAATATTCTCATTATGCATCTCATGCAATACTATACTTAAATGCAATCTCGTGCAATATTATATAAATGCAATCTCGTGCAATAAAATATACGTAATACTCATACTTCTCGTTGTAAATAGAATACCTTTTTCCTGTGGAGTCTATTTGTGTCGTAATGACTTGCTTTCTTTTCCTTTCTTTCTTAGAGTCGCAATGACTCAACTTTCTTCTTTTCTTTTCTTAGAGTCGCATGAACTCACTTTCTTTATAAATGGACGAGGTAGGAATTTTTCACTTATAGTGTGAACAAACCTATCTGGGCACAGCGTCTAACCGACCTAATACTTTGCTCGTCCACCGAACCACTCCCCTTGGTTCTATGCTCAAATCTGTGGAACAGGTATCAGAACTTTTAACGTGCACACCCTCTTGACCCAGGATTCCAAGCCTTGCAGACAGTGTTTCCAACCTCCGTAACGTGGAAATACACGCATTACATGTACTGGAACGCAATGTCCATAACATTTTCATCGAGAGGACATAGTCCAACGAGTCTCCAAAACAGGGTTTTCCTCGACCATAGATATAATATATATATATATATATATAGTATATATATATATATATAATATATATAATATATATATATATATATATATATATATCGCTCATGCATCTCCATATATGCAACACTTAACTTATGCAAAAGACATGCACATACTTCTCATTCATTCTCAAGGATAGATAAAGATGTTCTACGTGGAATGAGATTTTTGGAAAATAATACTTGGGCTCACGTTGGCCACTTATGCACTTTTAAAACATGCTTTACTTGGAATGCAATTTATGTACAACATGCTTCAATTCTATATATCATGTGAACTCTCAAAGATCACACAATCAAACTTGGGTTGCAAAACAACATACTTGATGCATACTTCCACAATTAACAGACTTAATCTCTTTGAGACATAAAACACACTTGAATCATGCTTTCTAACAAACTTAATCACTTAATGATCATGCTTCTCTAATTAACACTCAAATAGCATCAGGAAGATCAAATAGGTAGTCTAGAGTTTGATATAACTCACTTCCACATTACTGTAAACAATTTCAATACAATTTCTATCATAACATGCTCATTTCTAATCCAAACTCAACGAAATCAAAGTTCAAACGTGCGTCAAGATGGACCCGAGGTACCGAGACACAAGGGCCCATGACACCTGGTCCGAAACAACACGTAGATGAGCCACAAGGGCCGACCACTGCACAGGGAGCAACACACGGACCCTTTAAACACACAATACTTTAGCATTTCTACACATTTCTATCTGCATAACAGAGTCTTCACAGAGTCAAAAAGAGATTGGGAATCCATGGGGGTTATACCTTTAACCGAGATCCAAAAGCCAAGTACTTGATCTTGGTGCTCTCTCTCGAGCTAGCCCACTTAAACGATGAACCTGCACTAGTACAGAAACAGTCATTCGCATCCAAAGTTAAGGCTAATTCACGTCCAAAGTAGCTGGGACGCAGATGTCGGCGACGCTGATTGTATAAACAATCCGCATCCAAAGTAGCTTTGGACGAGAAAATTGATTATTCGCGTCCAAAGTTGAAGAACACTGGACGCGTATAGTATATTTTTATTAAAAAAAAATAAATATATGCGTCAAAGTTCATAAACTTTTGACGCGTAAAGTTAATATTTTTTTAAAAAAATACAATACGCGTCAAAGTTCAAGAACTTTGGACGCCTATAGTCATTCTTTTTTCAAAAAGAATATTTATTTAATAAACTAGCAATATTTTCCTGTACATTCTAGCATAACTATCAACAAATATATACTTCAACATTAATCAATTTACAACACACCAATTCAAAAATTTCAATTCTAATAACACCATTTAGCTTAGAAAGGATATCAAATTGCCAAACTTTAACAATTAAACATATAGTTGTGCTCATCATTCTTCACTTGAAACTTTTAAGTGGAAGAAGTAGGGGAGGTATATGCATTCAACATAGCTAAGGACAAGAAAGCAATAACTAAGTTATGCATCCCATGTTCCTAGAGATCATATAAATCAAAAAGAACCTTCATAACATTTTTTGCTACCCAAAAGAACCAGTCAATTGTCCAAAAAGTTACTCTCATAGTATTGTTATAAGTTCATGGAACTATGCAAGTAAGAGATGCGATGATAACAAGTATTTTACAAACCTCTTTTAGCAAGTCTGCATCTTCTGATCTAGCCTTGTTTTCATATCCCGGTGGTGAAATGGAAAGCAGCGAGACATTGCACACAATTATACAACAGGAAAAAAGAGTGTTGTTGGAAAACCAGTATCCTCCAATCACTTTCTCAAAACAATGTTCCAGTAAGGGACAAACGAGCCACTATATTCTTGTCCATGCACCATGACCCCCACATTCCTTTTCCAGCTTAGTAGGCCTCCATTTCAGCTCCCCATTGAATCACTCATCCAAGCCTTTTACTCAGATGCACCAGAATTCCAACAGTATTATTCAAAACTCAATGAAAAACAAAAATCAATGGTAATTCACCAATAGCACATTTATCATATTACCTGCTCCCCATTGTCTGAAGTAATTCGAAACAAAAGGCCGTGTCCTCAAGTCAGGATCTCTAAGTACCTCCATTTTATATGAAGAACATTTATTAGGATCTGGATTCAGCAAATTACAAGGATTCAACAGTGTTACAAAGTGAATCAAATGTAAAGACCATGTCATGAAAATGATCTGGCACACCATAGCGGCGTAGCTTTATGGAAACCAAAGAAAATCCACTTTGAATTTTACCCATTATTGAAGGAGATTTTCTCAATGCAGTATATCCTTCAGGCCAAATGCATTTTTCATCTTGAAAATTATCAGAGTCATCTACAATTTTTCCTGCACAGTAAAAATTAGACATTTGTAATGGACAGATGTAGATATTTCAGATATAATTGAAAAAATTTAAAAAGGAATGTTCCAGATTAAATTAAATACACTGTGAGAGAAAATTTCAATTTTGGTCATATGACTATATGGGCTTTGTTAATTTTAACATTTGACTTTCAAGTATCAATTTAGTACTTTGAGTATGTAATTTTTGTCATTTTGGATCACTTCGGCCAAAATTACCGGGCCAAATTTCACCAGAAAAAAGAACATTTTACCAGAATTTAAAAGAGTTTTTGGCCCCATCAAATTATAGACTAAATGGAGGAATTAAGTTTTTCCCGGCGAAATTTGACGGCAAATTAAACCGGAGTGACCAAAATTGATAAAAAATTGCATAGTCAGGTACTAAATTGACACTTTTGAAAGTCGAGTGCTGAAATTAACAAAGCACATATAGTCATATGACCAAAATTGAAATTTCCTCTACACTGTGATGTTCATGCATAAAGACTACATTCAGGTACATGTCTATATCCTTCCAAGTCAAATGGCCTTCTCTGGTTGAAAATCCAACCTTCCTCTATTTTCCTCCTGTGGAATGATGTGCTCAATGCACAATGTGGGTCGTGATCATATGTTTCCACATTGCAATGCCATAGCTTGGACAAAAGATGGCATTCTATTATATCAGGAGAAAATGTCTTCCCACATTCAACAGAGAACATGCTAGGCTACTAAGTTTTTAAGATAAAAAGGAGAACAGGGATGGATTAGATTTGTCAAAGATTGTCTGTTGGTTAAATCTAAATGCTAGAATTTTTCAATGACAGAATAATCCAAGACATCTTTTTAGTATAATAAAGTTATTGAAATCTTTGAGGTAAAAGCAAATTGATTTTTCAGGGATTACCATTTAACAAATTTGCAAAATATAAAAGAATATATGTGCCTGCTTAATTTTTCTTAATCTACTCCTAGACTTTGTAGGACTTCTGACCTCACTTTGATATAATCTTTAATCAAGTTTCTTTTATCAGCAACCAAAAATAAAAAGACTAACATTCTCTAAATGCAATCATGAAATCAATCCCAAAGAAATCAAGGGGCTATTGTCCCATGCGTTACCAAGTCAATCCCAGGTGTACATAGTTGTTTTAGAATGACAGCAACTAGACAAGTACATGGGATCAGTGGAATAAACTAGATAATATAAACTTTAGCACCATTAATCTTTAAAATATCAATGTTTAGATATCTATCTCATGACAAAGTCAATGTTAAATGAAAATGAAAACACAGAAAAAGCAGTACACAACTTAACAGAAACAAGCAGAAGGTTCATATTAACATAAGCATTTAATAATTGATTGATGGGCATCGGTCTCACCTTTTGTGTGGGGCAAAGATGTTGTATGGTTTTGTGCTTATTTGTTTAATTACTTGAACAAGATATGCCACTGAATACTTGAATTACTTGCACTTGCAGTCTTGCACTGACAAATTTTTAATTGAGGCATTATTTTAGGAAAATAAAGCTCCAACAAGGAGGATAATTACTACTTAATCCAACTCTTTTAGGAAACTAAACAGATCCTGGTAAGGCTGGCATTTTAGTGTCAAAATATACTTAAGATTGTTACAGTGTTACAACTTACAAATAGATGCCTTATATGCACATCAGTTGATTCGCTCTTTTTCAGTCTTTTTTTTTTTTTTTTGTTAACATTTAACCAAAAAGTTGCACAGAAAGACATGGCCACAGGCCACACAAATACAAAATTACAAACCACACCTAGTTTCCTTTAATATCAATGTGGAATGTTGGTTCTGGGAGGATTAAGCATTAACAAATGAGGAATCAAGTTAAAACCAAATAAATTCTTCCATAAACAAAAGATGTGAAAATCAAGAGAAATCTTGTTTCAGGTCTCTCTTATATGTTAGGGTTCCTAATTTTATGAGGAAGCCCACCACATTTGTTGAGGTTTCTGTTTCCAAAAGCTTTAAACTTCCAACTTTTCAAAAGTCTAACAGTACAGTAACATAAGCCATCTAAATAATTTAGCCATCCAGTTTCAAACAATAAGGGAAGAAATGGAGAGTATAGACTAAGGCTCATAATGCTCACAAAGAGAGCAGAAATTCCTCTATAGAACTAAATGCTATTAGAACTTCCTCATCTATATTTAAGTTTATATAAATTTATAATTATTCAACTTTCTCCATCACAACAATTCTAACATATACAATAACACACAACAAATTTAAAAAAATAAGTAACCAATATCAGATGGAGAATGAGCTCTTCAAGTACATTTACACAGATTTTCCTAACTGTCACCATTATCCATTATATTTTTTATTGGATCCCACTAATGATGCATCACAGTTGGGTTAAATGTACAGAACTAAGATTTCAATGAAACTTCATTCAGATAAGGAGATAGGTATATCATAAAGTTCTTAAAAACTAAAGCTTTTTAAACAATTATATAATCAATGTGCAGCCCTGATCT
This sequence comes from Ipomoea purpurea, assembly GCA_009835305.1. Classification (NCBI taxonomy): domain Eukaryota; kingdom Viridiplantae; phylum Streptophyta; class Magnoliopsida; order Solanales; family Convolvulaceae; genus Ipomoea; species Ipomoea purpurea. The sequence goes on from VALG01005495.1 coordinate 11,921, forward strand.
GTAGATAGTGAAGCCCGATGATATTACCAGAAAATAAACAAAATTTAAAAAAGTCTTAAAGGCTTTGCTGTCAACTTTTTTTTTTTTAATGAATAACATCATAAATGATCAGATTAGAGACTATAAAGAAACTTAAAACACACCTTTTGGAAAAAACAAAACTGTTTGCAAATTGGAATACTTCAGTTAATGTACTACAAGAGCAGAGATTGTATTCAAAACTGAACCTGAAAATTTCAAGAAAGAAAACATTGGGGATAGTAATTGTATTCTCCAAGCAACAAGTGTGGAAGAGAAGTAGAATCAGATAGAGATAACAAATATTTACAACCTGTTCAAAGTTACACCAAACCTTTTCTCAGAGTATTGTTAAAAGTTTCTACACTAACAATAAGAACAATTGTTAACTTACAAAGTGGCTAAGATGTTGTTGTTAAGAATCAAGATGTTTGAAATCTCTTTCAGCTTGGCTTGGATAAACTCAGATCAAGTCTCTAAACTGAAGTTTAATAGGAGAAAGCCCAAATTACAAATTATTGAAATTTCTTTGTACACTACATTTTCTGTAGTGTTCAAACCCCACATTCGAGTCTCCACATATTAAGATTTTCAGCCCATCTGGATTACTTACCCAAGAGATGCTGCTACATACAATTGTCCATGGTTTAAAACGGGTTTCTTTAATAGTAGTCCGACATTAGATAAAGTTTGTCCTTGACTCTTTGTTTATTGTCATAGCATATGACAACATTATTGGAAATTGCTTCCTCTGAAATTTAAACCGGTAGTCTTGGGTCAGAAGGAGTCAATCCCAATCTTGGTATTAATACCCTGGTGCCTGCATTTGTTGCCACACAGAATTTGGGCTTCAATGACATGGTTTCCTAATTGTGTAATGACAACCTTGTACCATTGACAATCCCAATGAGTGGTCCTATATTTCCTGATAGCATAATTGGCGATCCAACTTTAATGTTAAAGAATGGTTTGGAACACCGAGCATCTCAAACTTTTAGGAACTCTGTAGTGTGAATCTCCGATAACATATCAGAACTTGTATCTGACTTGCAAACCAATCACAACTCAAATATGTCTTGGAAGTTGCCTCATTCATACTGTTCATGTATTCATTCACCTTGTCCACAACATCTAATGTTGG
>VALG01005497.1:0-19606 GCA_009835305.1 Ipomoea purpurea
TTCTATGTACTGCGGACAGTGCTCTCACCCCCCTGGACTCTATTATCATTCAGTCTATAAATAACAACCCAATGCGTTGACTTTTCAAAAAAATAATTCAAACGTAGTTTTTTTGTTCTAGATCTAATTTATTATCTTATTATTATTTTTTTAAACAAAAGGACCTCCAGTGAAAAAATAATAAATAATAAATTAAATCTCGACAAGACAAAACTAGTTTGATTATAATTAGTTTAAAATATAATACTATCCAAGTGGATACATTAATAAAAAATAATAAACGAAATAAAATAAATATTTGGCCAATCCAATTAGCAAAAACTTAGAGTTAAACCTGTAAAAAATGTTAATTGCTCTTTTTTTCAAGGTTCAATAACTTATTTGCTATTTTTTTCGGGTTCAATGGCTTATTTGAGGGTATTTGAGTTCGATGACTTAATTGTTGTTTCCCAAATAGTTCATCCATGAGTTGCAAATTATTAGAACTCATCTATTGACGGTACCTTATAGCACTGTTTTACAATCTCCTATTTTCTGGATTTGCTACTTTCACACAAGTGTTGCAAAAATGGTCAGGGCGGCTCGAACCGCCTTTTTTTTTTAGGGTTTACGTTAAAAACTTTGTGAAGGCATAACTTTTGATTCGGTTGTCCGTTTTGGACAATTTTTTTTTTCAAATCACACAATTTCTCAACAAATGCTTCTTTTACTCTTAATTTTAATTTTTTATTTATTCAGGTGGTTTCAACAATATTTTAAACTATTTTATAGCCACTTAAATAAATAGTTTGTAAGAAAAAATGATGAGAACCTTATGTTTTGTTAGTGAATTTTGATTTTGATAATTTTTAATTTTTAATTTTTTTTTACATTTAAAACAAATTAAAAAGAAAAGAAAAAAAAAACCGGCGCCTAACGTGTTTTGCAACCTTGTTTCACACTTTATAGTTATGTTGGACTTAGGGTGCGTTTGGAAACACGAAAAATGACTTATGGAAAATGTTTTATGAAAAAATGAATCATTTTTCAGAAAATATTTCCCTTTCCGGTGTTTGGCTACACACGGATAACTGTCTTTGTTTATTTGGTTTATTTTCTAGAAAATGAGCACGAAATGATACTTTTGGATAAAATCATTCTATGAATATCACTTTCTTTTGATATATATTATATATATAGTAGTATATATATATTGTCGTTGTGGTGGTTTGTGTGTGTGTGGTGTGGTGTGTGTCTGTGGTGGTTGTGTGTGTGGTGTGTGTGGGTGTGGTGTCGTGTGTGTGTGGTGTTGTGTATAGAGTAATATATTATAAACTACACAGACTGATATACACTATATATACACAGCTACTAGAAATTTATAGAATTCCGACCACCTGAAAGGTGATCTTAAATCAGAGTTGATACCAAAAAGTGGTTCGGAATAGAACAAAGGTTTTTCCGGATATCAAAAGTCGGTCGGAATCAAGACTTTCGACTTGATGTTCAAGATTACTTTCATCGTGGTCGGAAATTTCATAATTTCCAGGTAGGATAGTATACTATATATATATATATTTATATATATATAACTATTATCTGTATATATATTATATTATATATATATATAGTATCAGAGTATATAATTATAGTTATATATATAATATATATATAATAAACTTACACAGTTGTAATTAAAAAATTGTAATTTTTTTTAAATTTTTAAATTAAAAAAAAATAATATGTATTTATAGACTTTTACATATTTTTAAAAATTTTGAATTTAAAAAAAATAAAAATTACGGACCGGGTCCCTGGCCCGCCAACCCGCATGGGGCGCGCTATGGTCCCTAGTCCATGGGTTTGGTGGGCCTACATGCAAAAGCCCATAAAAATAAGCCCGAAAAAAATTGCATGTGTATTTTTTTGAAAATGACTTTCCAAAAAAAAAAGGGAAGTCATTATCCCCCAAAACATACATATTTTCCTTTGACTAATGCATCATTTTTCATTGACCTCATTTTCCCCCTCTTGCCAAACAGTGGAAAACTCGGAAAACATTTTCCAAAAGTCATTTTCTGAGTTTCCAAACGCACCTTTAGCTTTTTGTTGACAAAATGGTGCAAAAACGACCATGTTTATTCAATACAGGATTAAATGTGGAATATGAGCAGCTGCGTGCATTTGTACTGTGTCCATATTATGTATAATATTGTCGAGCTATATCTGTAAACATAGACGGAGCCAGAGGGGGCAGGGGGGTCAGCTGCCCCCCTCACCCCACCCCACCCCTATCCTACCCTATATTGTATATAATATGTATATATAGTACATTATTGATATAAGTATTATAAAACAGATTATGTAAAAAAAGTTGTGATAGACAAGGTGGTAGCTAACATGTATGAGTTTTAGAATGGCCTGGGTTCGAGTCTTTGCATTTGACAATGTTGTTACTCTTCCTCAAAAAATTAACACCAATTATATTTTGGCATGATATATATAACTTCCATTATAACTTTTCTATATTAATAATGGAATGTGTAATTTATAATGTGTTTTATATTCGAATTGTTTTATCAAATTAATTATGTTCATATTTGTTATAAATATTTTTATAAAGTTTTAATATGTTTTATTTTTGCTATATCCAACAATATTTATTGTTATACTTTTTAAGTATTTCATTTTTTTTAAACTTTCTCTTTTATTTTAATTTTTTTCCCTCATTAAACAAAATTTATGAATCCGCCATTAAATCCATCCTTACTTCTTTGCCTCCCCTCAACATATTTTCTGGCTTCGTCCCTGTCTGTAAATGCTTTTATGCACCTGCACATATCTATATATTTATTTATACATATAACATATTAAAGAGCGTTCATTTGTTATATTTATTGTCATTATAAAAGTGTGATTTAGGGAAGGAAATTATGGATTAAAGAATTCCTTTAAAATGGACACAACATATTTTCATTGCAGAGACCTCTACCTCTGAAGATTTCGAAGATGTTGAATTTAGCGATTGGAGTTTTTGATGTGCAAAGGATGTGGGGTGGTTTTGGTGGTGGCTTGACAAAGCAATGGAGATGGTGACTTGGTGGAAGAAGACAGTAAGAGGAAATGACCTTTGTACCTCTCTATTTTACACCTAATAAACAGATGCTTAACAGAAGGACCAATGCTAGAAAAAATCTAATAGTCAAGGGTCTATATTGTCCAAATTAAAAGACAAGGCCAATTTTAGAAATCGCAATAGTCAGCGGACCATTGCTGAAATTAACTTTATTCTTAATTTTCTTTTGAGTAACATTATCATTGTCTTCATCTTCACTATTTGTCATCTTCCTTTTTGTTGGTAATGTGTTATTTGTAATTGGGTTATTGTTGGTAGTATAGATGACAACGTCAGCAAGGAGATTATGGTGTAGGAAGCTGTGGATTTTCCTGTTATGTATACGACAGGATCTTAATTGTACTATAAACTATTAATCTTGCAAGTGCTTGTTGATATTTTGCAGTGGTAATTTGTTCCCCTACATGTTTCATGTGAAAGTATTGAATAAAATATATAAAATTTATTATATTTGTATAAGGTTCATGAATAGTACCTTGTTCTATTTTCATAACTTGTTACTTGATAGTTGTATAGTAATAACAATAACTCTGCAAGTAGTTCGAATATTGATGCTGCAACGTGTTCAGTTTCATCTATAATTTTCACATCCACTTTGCACCTGATCATTTTCAAGTTCATATTTTTAGACTAGGAATGAGTGTAATACTTGATTTTGTATGTGTGTGTGTGTGTGTTTTTTTTTAGTTTTTTTAATTGAATTGATCTTACCTTCGAGTTAAATTGGCTTCAATTTTGTGCATAAGTTTTTTTAAATAGTAACTACATCCTATATACCAAGTATTTTGTTGTTGGAAGGTTGATGTTGATTTTGCCTGTAATCTAAGTATGTTGAATCTAAAATCATGAAATGAATTGTAAGTTTATTGATTAGTCTAATATATTTAATGAATAAGTATGTTTACATTACAATATTAAAATGAATGAATCAACCGATGACTATTTGAAATTTTCATTCATTTTCCTAGGGGTTTGCCAAATTGATTGCCATCATTGTTGTAGTCTCGACATCTTTACAGTGAATCAAGTGTGTTACGATGTTCTATTGCCCTACATTGGACGGTTCTAATAATGAGTTTTAAATGTAGCTACATAAGACAATGATATGATTAACGTCATTTACATAAAAGCATACCGGTCTTTTATGTGTTCTACTCGGGTACATTTGATTCAATCATTATTTGTGAATGAGTTATTGTAGATAAAGAAATCCTTTGTTTAAGAAATATAATTAGATAAAGTAGTAAAAATTTAAACATAATATAATCCAAAGATTATTACGAGGTAGTTTTCCACTTCAATTTGTTGGGTTATTGGAATACTCTCTCTTGTCAACAAATCCCCCAAGTAGTTAATATGATTGGCTTCAAAATTATTTTTTTATTTTTTCATGGTATTAATAAAATTACTTGGTAATAAATATAATAACTTATTTTGTATTATAAGTCTTGATAAATTACAAGATAGTGTAAAAAAAAAAAAAAAAAAAAAAAAAAGATAATGGACAATGTAATGAATATCAATAGATGAATTTAAATGTAAATTAAAGAATCATTGAATGTGAGAAAATAAAAGACAATATAACTAATGAAATTATTTCCTTTATTAATTTATGATAATGAATAATTTTTAAAAAATAAAGGTATTGTAAACCACATAATTTAAATTTAAAAATGCATGTGTCATTTTTTATTGTAGCTACTAATTCTATGTAATTTAACAAGAGTAAAATTAGGGTGCGGAACTTAATTATGCCAATTTTGATTGGAATAGGTTCGAACCTAAGATCTTTGTTATTGAAATCAATGAGCAAGTTAATAATTAAGGATAAATTTAAAAAACCAAGACTATGTGGTCTAATGGTACTTGGGTTGGACTTTTATTTGGAAAGTTGTGAGTTTGACGCCTTAGTGGAGGTGTTAATTGGTCTCTTTGCTGTTTCAGTAGATTGGGAGTTAAATACTATATTAGTACAATAGGGGAAGCTAGTAATCCATTATAGGCTATTTTATTAGCTCTTATAATATATAATTATATAATATATATATATATATATATATATATATACTATCTAGTATATTATATATAACTAGTTTTTTTAACGGCGAATGGATAATGGTTCAATGATTATTTTTAAATAAGTAGTTCAAAGTCATACTTAATGCCAGATATTATATATGAGATGTCTCCTGCATAGGCAATTGAATGTTGAATTTGTTTATTTAAATCGGTAATTCAAAGTATACAAATGGAAGATAATATATGAGAGATTGATTATAATTGTCACTAAAATAAATGTTTGCAAATTTGTAATAACGCTAGTTTAAATACTTAGTCTAAAAGGGATAGTCTAAATAAACATTGACTTTTCGTTTAAATTTTCTAAGTCTTCTTAATTCCTTTTTTGGGTAGCATTGTCATTGTCTTCATTTCATTACATGGTTTTTTTTTTTTTTTTATCAGTATGGTTACTAGTGGTAGCATAGATGACATCATCATGCAATGAAATTATGGGTGTAGAAGTTTTAGATTTGCCTTGTATATGATTTGGATCTTAGTTTGTACTTTGAACTCTTTATCTTACAAGCATCTCTTGATATTGGTAGTGGTAATTTTTCCCTACATATTTCATGTGTTGTGAGATGTGTGCCATAGATTATTATGGTGAAAGTATTGAACAAAATTTAATATTATTACGGAGTATATTTGTATAAAATACTTTGTAAATAAATATATAATAACATATTTTGTATTATATAACTTTGATATTTAATTACAAGATAATGTAAATATATATAGTATATATATATATATATATATATTAATATATTTATATTATATATATATATATATATATACACACACACTGGACAATGTAGTAAATATATTTAATTTAATAAATTTGAAGGTAAGGAATCTTTGAGTTGTAGAAATAGAGATACATAACTAATGAATTATGTCTCTTTTTAAAAATTTCTAATGAATAATTGTTTTTTGAATAAATGCATTATAGACATCTAATTCTAAATTAATTAAATGCATATGTATTATTTTTTGCTATAAATACTAATTTATTTAATTAATAAGGAGTAAAATAAAGTGGCGTACATACTTTTCATCCACAACAATGAAGTCATTGATTTTTTTTTTAAATATTTCCATTCATTGTTGAGACATTGTTTTGGTAGTTTGTCAATAACAATTGCTATAATTGTTGTCATATAGGACGATAATAAATAATTTGAGATATATTGTTACAATATATATATGGTTATAATGATATAATAAAAATTAACTTACAAATTTGTAAGTTTTATTTTTTTTTTTTTGAACAAAAAAACTTACAAATTTCTTTAGAAGTTTTCATGCATTTGATAAAATTCTGAGAATGATGTGTAAACTTGTTCAATTGAAGCTAGTGGGATGTCAACATTATCAATTCTTTAGAAATTGATCCTATTGTCAAAAGAAGATTAATTTAAAAAAAAAAAAAAAAAACTTAACATAAATTTGTTTTTTTTTTAATGCAAAAAAAATATTTTTAAAGTTCCTGATTTATAATATTTGATGCTCAACTTTGAATGTTATTTTGTCGGGCTAATTATTTGATCAAAGTTGATATTAAATTTTATATTGTATTTTTAAATATATTTTACATATTCATAGTATATGTTTAACAATTATGTCAACTCTGATTGGGATGAAATTCGAACCTAAGACTTTTCTTATAGAAACTAAAGTAATAAGTTAAGAATAAAAAATAGTTAACGGAATATTCAATTACTAAATTACTAAAGTTTATAGTAACGTAATGCATGGTTATTTTAAGAGAAAAATAATAATATAATAGATGGTAAATAATGATATTATTTAAAAAATACTTAAATCAAAATAATATGAACCATTCATTTTGAGAAACAAGTACACCCAACATTTTTTTGTTTCAGTTAAGAGGCCTAACATTATTAACTTTTATTAGATTTGTATAGTTAGATTTTGAGTATTGTATTATCTTATAAGAATAATTGTATCTTGTAACTATTATTCGAGTAATAAAAGTATTATCGTTTCAAGAAAAAAAAAAAAGTTCTGGCTTCAATATAATATACTGAACTAATTAGGTCTCTTCTATTTAAAAATAAAAATAAAAATTAGTCTCTTCCCTAATAAAGAGTATTCATCTAGGTTAATAAGTAAATAAATAAATAAATAAATATTACATTTCATTTTTCCCACTAAGGGTCCGTTTGGAAAGCAGGAAAATGACTTCTGGAAAATGTTTTCTGGAAAATGAGTCATTTTTCCGGAAAACATTTTCCTTTCCGGTGGTTTGGTTGCATTCTGGAAAACTATTTTTGTGTGTTTGGGTTCATTTTTTGGAAAATGAGTAGTAGAATTGTATATTTTAAACATTTTAATTATTTTATTTAGAATATTACAACATGTATAATAATATATAATTTTAATATAATATTAATTTTAAATATAAAAAAAATAGATAAAATTTTCAAAAAAAAAAAAACTAATAATATATCAAAAATATTATGGTGGTGGTGGTGTGTTAGTGGTAGTGTGTTATTCGTTATATAATAATAATAATAATAATAATAATAATAATAATAATAATAATAAAATAATTGATGGCTGTATTGACTGTGTGTGTGTGGTTGGTGGTGGTGGTGGACGGTGGTTGCGGTGGTATGGTCGTGGCGTGGCGGACGGTGGTTGCGGTAGTATGGTGGTGGTTCGCGGCGGCCGGTAGTGGTGTTGGATGGTGGTTGGGTAGTATGATGTGGTGTCAGTGGATGTTGGGTGGTGGTGGTATGGTGGTGGTGGTGCCGCGTGGTGGCCGGTGGTACCGGTGGCGCGGTGGTGGTGGTGGTATGGTCGTGGCGGCGACGACGGTGGATGCGTGTGGTCTGTTGGCGGCGCGGTGGTATGGTGGTAGTGGTGGCGGGTGACGGTTGGTCATGCGGTGTATGGTGGTGGTGGTGGTGCAGATGGTGGTTGTGTGTATGGTGGTGGTGCGGCGCGGTGGTTGCGGTTACGTGTGCGGCGGTGGTGTGTGGTGGCGGGCGGTGTATTGGTGGCGGTGCGCGGCAGTGGTATGACGGTAGTGGTGGGGCGACGGTGGTTGCGGGTGGTATGGTGGGGTGATGGCGGTAGCGGTGGTATGGTGTAGTGATGGGGCGGCGACGGTAGTTGCGGTGGTATGGTGGTAGTTGGCGGCGACGGTAGTTGGTGGCGACGGTGGTTGCGGTGTGCGGTGCGGTGGCGGAGGTATGGTGGTAGTGGTGGTGGGTGTGTATGGGTGTTGATGATGTTGGTGTAAAAGTTGGAAAATGACTCCCCCAAAAAAAAGGGGAAGTCATTTTCCTCCAAAACTAGCTTATTTTCCAAAGTCAACGGAAAATGATTTCCGTTGACTTGATTTTCCAGGCACATCCAAAACACTGAAAACTTGGAAAATGATTTCCAGAACTCATTTTCCAGGTTTTCCAAACACACCCTAAAACAAAAATACATAACTACTCCGGGTCCATAAATAAATTGGTCTCTTCTCTAATAAAAGAGTATTCATCTAGGTTAATAAGTAAATAAATAAAGGGAAAATGACACTTTTTCACCCTGAGTTATATACTTATAGCCTTTTTTTCCATTCAATTATTTAGGTAAGCATATTAGTCCCCTCAATTATTCTAAAAATGGTGATTTTTTCCTCTGAAATATTAAATTGACATTTCTACCCTTAAAGTAAACATTTTATTTATTTTACTTCTCCAACAAATTATCACGTATATGTAGGGAATGACCACGGTTCATATCAAACTGAACAACCGGACACTATAGCAATTGAATTAAAAGTTTCTGGTTATGATTCAGATCTAGAACCGAATATTTGGATTTCAATTTATTAAAAATTATGAATAAAAAATTAGATCTTGAAACCGTGAATCGGCGGTTCTGGATCCGTTTTCGCGATTTTGAACCGTCTTTATTTTAAATTTTATTTTTTTATTTTAAATAGGTTTAAATTCAACAATAAATGGTATTTTTTTTTTGCAGTTCGGAACATGAACCTTCCGTTCCGGTTTGTGATTCTAATAAACTCTAAATATCGAATTTCGATTCTAAATTGTAATTGGAATATTTCGATTTGGTTGCTATAGTGTTGTTTGGTTTTGAACCAATTATGGTCATAATTTGTTGGAGAAGGAAAATAAAATGAAATATTTATTTTAAGGATAAATATGTCCATTTAACATTTCAGGGGAGAAAATAGCACTTGAATAATTCAGGAGAGAAAAATTGCTATAAGTATATAACTTAGGGGGAAGAAGTGCCATTTTCCCATAAATAAATATTACATTTCATTTTTCCCACTAAATAAATAAATATTACATTTCTTTTTTAATAAGTAAATAAATAAATAAATATTAATGATTGAGACAATGCTAGAATGAAAAATGGCATAACCCTTTCACAAGAATTTGAAATATCTAACTGTTTATTTAAACAAAATAATAAGTCCACGTTTTCAAAAAAAAAAAAAAATAATAATAATTAATAATAATAATAATAATAATAAGGAAGTCCACTAATAAATATTCACATAATCCAATTTCTATCATTAACATCGAAAACAACATTTGAACAACATTTCTTGTTGTGATAGTCTTCTCTTCCATATTCATATATGTATATGCTCATCTTTTCATTTTCATGGGAAGAAATAGGAATGATGTAGATTGAATTTTCCTTAACACGGTCCGATGATCCAATACTTGAGCATGACATAGAGGTGTTTTTGCCACGGATGAAAAATACTCTCTTGGCACCTATAGTTATTTACCTTAATCCATTTTGCCTTTTCAAAATTCATTTGAAGTACAGATATGTCTCGAATTTTGAATATATTCTCTTCAGTATAGAGTAGGATGATGACACAAAAAATGTCACCCAAAGATTCAATAAAGTAACGAGCAGCCATTATTCCCCCAGGAACATCATAGTCAAGCCTTTCAATCTTCTCAACTCGTGATTGTATCATTTTGTTTCCATCAAAATCCAACACCTTCATTTTCTTTGAGGTAAAACAATAAATCATTCCCCTCACAGCTAATAACGCCAATTATAATCATGTTCATGATGATGATGATGATGATGATCATGTTCGTCATCGTCGTCATCGTCATCGTCATCATCATCGGCATCGGCATCGGCATCGCATCGTCACCGTCGTCGTCGTCGTCATCGTCATCGTCATGTCATCGTCATCGTCATCGTCATCGTCATCCGGTCATCATCACATCACTTCCATCTCTCTCCAAACCTTCTCACCAGGATGACAAAACAGTAACTGATGATATTTTTGGTTGGAAGAATGCAAGTATGCTTTTTGGGTCACTTGGAGGAAATGTAAAGAACGAAAAACATGGTTGTTTCAGATTTCCATGGTGGCAACTTTATCTTTTCCATGGAAGCAATATTTAATAAGAAAAGAGTGTCTGATCCCATATCCTCATCTATCATCACAGTCATCCATGAGAGTTTTTCCCAACATATTTGTTAAACATATCGGGTATTTTCTTAACCTCATAATTGTCTCTTTCAATATTGTAAAATGTTTGAGTATTAGAATTTTCCCCATGAGAATAAACGAGCCACGGAAAACGTGAAGGAGTAGGTGGCTGGGAAATGCTTTTGTTAATTTGTGCCATATTATCTGCAAACAAACAAAATGTAAAACTAAAATATTTATTTAATTTATTTGTAATATAACGAGAGAATAAAATGTTAATAAGGACATATAATATTATAAATATAACCACAAAAGTTTAGTACTGTAATTAAAATTTTACTTGAAATAAAAAAATGGACAGACATATACTAAGACAACTCTGGAATCAAGGATAACATACATACATACATACAATATATATAATATATATAAATATATATAATATACTATATATATAATTATATATATACTTATATATATATACTTGTTTTAGGTGAAAACGTGAGAACAAATCTGGTGCATCCATCTAATATTTTTTAATGGTCTAAATTAGATTAAGTGTGTGCAAACGCGAATTAAATATGTGCAAACGCGAATTAAATATGTTTGCACAATTTTATTTTGCGTTCGCACACTTAATCTAATCTAGACCATTAAAAAATATTAGATAGATGCACACGATGTGTTCTCACGTTCTCATCTATGCAAGTGTTCTCATTGGAACCCTACTCTTAAAATATATAATATATATTATATATATATATATATAATATATATATATAGTGTTGCAAAAATCGCCTCTAGCGGTTTTAGGGGGCTAGGCAGTCGGCTCCTAGACCGCCCGGCCTGGCGCTTTAAACGTTCCTTAGCCCTATCGATTTTTTCAATATGAGTATATATATATATTATATATATAATATTATATATATATATATATATATCAAGTATATATTATAATAATATATATATTTAGAGGAGATTTTGAGCAAACTAAAGGAGCAAGCAAAGAGGTTTAAGTTGGTTAATTGTTTTTGGCGGGTTGTGGTAATTAACCAGGTTGCGGAAGTGGTGAATGCTTCTGAATCGCTCTACAGTACACTTAAATGAAGGAAATTTTTTTGGTTTAATTATTAATATAACAAAAACTGATTAATTAAACATTGATCGAGTAGTGATATGATTATTATAAAAAAAAAATAGTTCAATATGCAAAAGGCACACATAATGAACTGGTTAAATAAAACCATTATACGCTATAATTTTAATGCGGAAGCACAATTAACATTAATTTGCATGTAAATCAAATTAATCAACTAAAACAATATTCATGATCATGGATTTTTTATTAATTAAAAAAGATAAGACTTACTTGATTCTGTCCGTTGGAGATGTAAAAAAACTTGACAATCGTTAGAATTTTCGTAGAATTTTTCTTTAATAGATGTTAATGAGAAACCTCTCATTTCAAGAGGAATGGGAAACCTCTTTTAGGAATAGAAATCTCTTTAGGAATGTGAGATCTCCTTTTAAGAATAATAGAAATCCTTTTAGAAATGTGAAACCATAACCATTTTTCAGTACTTATGAAATTACAATCTTTATTTATATATATAAATCAGTGTATAGAAAATAAAATTATTTCTAAAACTTCATGATCACAAGTACGATAAAAGGAAAAGAAAGAAAAAGGAATAATGTATATACCTAGGTTCTTGCCATGCTCTTCCTCGTCATGTTTTGATGAGTTTAGTTAAAAAAATGAAAATTAATATAAGCATTTGTTTGGTATAATAAATACACGTGTTACTAATTTAGGAATTAGGATTTAGGAAATAATAACATTTTCATAATTCTAAATGAATAAGGATTAATATATTTATTAGTTTGGCTATATATATTATATATATATATATATATATATATATATATGAATAAGGAATAATACAAAAGATTACTTAGCTTTGTTGTGTACGTATATGATTGGAATCTTCGTTGTACTATGAATTCTTTATCTTACAAGTACATATTGATATTTGATAGTAATAGTTTTTCCTACATATTTTATGTGTTGTGGATGTGTGTGATAACACCCTGAAACAAAAAGGAGTGCGAGTAAAATGAGTTGTGTCGGACTGTTCCGTCTAATTAGTACGTCTTAACCACACGTCACACACCTTTGACATATTGCTTTATCCATTTCCCCCACTACTTCTCCTCAGTTAGAGATGCCCTAAGAATGATTTATTTCCTTTGTAGGAGAATAGTCATTCTTAGGGATGCCTATAGTATTAACTATTAACTATTCTCGGAATCCCTTAAATACTATAGTAATAATAAAATTATTATTGTTGTTGTTGTTGTTAATTATAAGCTATACTTTTTGAATATTTATTTCTAATCTAACAAAAATTATAACACAAAATCTACTATTATAATAAGCAATCGTTATACCCTGCACCACGGCGCACAGAACAATGTGCGCCCACGCCTCCCAAAACGACGTCTTTTTGCGAGGCGCGGTAGGAAGTTGACATGATTATATATATTTGTTTATACAATTATGTATATGTTTATTATGTACATTTTTTATACAACTATTAAATTTTTTTTTTTTATATACAATTATGTACATCCGAATCATGAAATTTTTGTGTATTATGTTAAGAGTTGATGTGTATTATGTTAAAAGTTTATGTTTATTATGTATTATGTTGATTATGTGTATTATCTTTTTAAAAAGAGTAGTGTATTTTGTTATATAATTATGTACATTCATTTATATAATTATGTGTATTCTAGTATAACATTATGTACATTTTTGAACATGATATTTTTTTAAGGAAAATTAACTACCAAACACTGGGTAGCGAAATTTCAAAAATAAAATAAAATTGAAACGACGTCATTTTGCATCTGGGCGCACAATGCAACGCGCGCCGTGGTGCAAGATATAAATTGCCACTAATAAGAGCCCAAGAGAGTTAGGCCTATAATCTATCATACTAATAAGAGCTCAAGAGAGTTAGGCCTATAATCTACCATACTAATAAGAGCACAAGAGAGTTAGGCGTATAATGGTTAGAAAAATGACGGTCAATTTTTTAATCAAATGAATGGCTCAGATTGATTAGATTTTAATTTTTCCTTAAGATTTCTTAATTTATCTGAATATGATTATCCGTTAAATATTATCTTTTCGTTAATTTATGTTCGTTCACCGTTAACTTAGTCATTGATTTCAATAAGAAAGGTCTTAGGTTCGAACCCCATCCCAATCAAAGTTGGCATAATTAGTACTCTATTTTACTCTTATTAAATTAAAAATAATAATAATTTAGTAGCTACAACAAAAAATAATAGAGTTAATTCCAGCAATGGTCCTCCGACTAAGTGATTTTCCAAAATTAGTCCTCGACTTTTAATTTGGACACTTTATGTCCCTTGACTTTATTTCAATTTATTTCCAATTGAGATCCTTTCGTTAAAATACGGTTCATTGGACTTTAAATGAATGAGTAAACTCGTCCTTTCACCTGCCTATGTATTATTTCGTATTTTTCCCTTCCGTATTTTCGCTATTATACCTTGTACACAATCTCAATAAACGCCACAAATTTTTTAATTAAATGAGTGCTCAGATTGATCAGATTTTAATTTTTTCTGAAATTTCCTAATTTATCAATTATAGATTATCTGTTAACTTTTGCGTTAAATATTATCTTCTCCGTTAATTTCTGTTAGTTCACGTTAACTTACTTATTGATTTCAATAAGAAATATCTTAGGTTCAAGCACCATCCAATCAAAGTGGCATAATTAGTATTCTATTTTACTCTTATTAAATAAAATAATAATTTAGTGGCTAACACAAAAATAATACATATGCATTTCTTTAATTTAGAATTATGTGTCTACAATGTCTTTATTAAAAAAAATTATTCATTATCAATAATTAAATAAGAGAAATTTCATTAGTTATATTGTCTTTATTTTTCCAAATATAAAAATTCTTTACATTCAAATTCATCAATTGATTATATTCGCTACATTGTCCCTACGAATGTCTTTATTAAAAAAAATTATCATTATCAATAAATTAATTAAGAAATAATTTCATTAGTTATATTGTCTTTATTTTTCTCCAATGTAAAAAAATTCTTTACATTCAAACTTCATCAATTGATTATATTCACTACATTGTCTATTATCTTTTTTCTGCACTATTTTTTAATTAAATATCAAAGTTATAATATAAAATAATGTTATATATTTATTTACCAAGTATTTTATTCATACCATGACAAAATTTAAAAAATATAATTAAGTCAATCATATTAACTAATTGAGTGATTTGTTGACAAAGAGAGTATTCAAATAACACAACAAATTGAAGTGGGAAACTACCTCGCAATGTCCTTGTTTGACAATCAGCAATTAGCGGATTATATTAGCGGATTTGAGCAGCGAATAATATCAACGGTTGGTAAAAAGATATTTGAAAAAATTAACTGTTTAGATTAACATGTAAAATGACATAAGGATATACATATATTTAATAATAATAATAATAATAATAATAATAATAATAATAATAATAATAATAATAATAATAATAATAATAATAATAATAATAATAATAATTTTAAAAAAAAAATAATAAGAATTTTATAAAAGAAATAAAATTAAAAAATATATATATGGGAGCCGAACACCGGCTCCCCTTAGTTTTGCCACTTTTCCCAGATCGGTGAAAAAAGTGGTATGGGAGCCTTAACGCTCCTATAAAGGAGCATTAAGGCTCCAATTTAAAAATTAAGTTTGCCATCCGTTGATGGGCAAGCAGTGAGCCAGCGAAATTGGCTCTTGTTATTCAAGGAGTTGAAATGACTCTACAGTGTGTGTGTATATATATATATAGTATTATATATATATATATATATATATATATAATATATATATATAATATATATATATATATATACATACATATCATTCTAAAAAAATAATTATTACATTATATTCATATATTACGAGTTACATATTTAAATAAAAAATTTGACATTAAATTATTACTTATGTATGAATTTCTCATATATAATCTTGCATTGATATACTTTCAAAATGTTTATTTAATTATAAACATTGGGCATTAACTCATTCGCGCAATGCGCGTGTAAAACTAGTTATTATTATTACATACAGTACTAAAAGAGTGGGTAGAAAAATGGCGGTCAAATTTTTTAATCAAATGAATGGTACAGATTGATCATATTTTAATTTTACCTTAATATTTTCTAATTTCTCCTTAATGAATATGATTATCCATTAACTTTTTCATTAAATATATTATATTTTCCGTTAATTTTGTCAGTTCACCGTTAACTTACTCATTGATTCAATAAGAAAGGTCTTAGATTCGAACCTCATCCCAATCAAAGTTGACATAATTAGTACTCTATTTTACTCTTATTAAATTAAAAATTTTAGTAGCTACAACAAAAAATAATACATATGCATTATTTAATTTAGAATTATGTGTCTACAATGTCTTTATTCAAAAAAAAAATATTCATTATCATAAATTAAATAAGAGAATAATTTCATTAGTTATATTGTCTTTATTTTTCTCCAAATATAAAATTCTTTACATTCAAATTCATCAATTGATTATATTCGCTACATTGTCCCTACAATGTCTTTATTAAAAAAAATTATTCATTAAAAAAATTCTTTACATTCAAATTCCAACTAGACGAGATTGAAAAAGGCTTGATTCAAGCCCGAGCTCGTGTGCGCCGACACCTGGGGCACGAATGTCGTCCGGAAATTGGCTGGTCTTGCGGGCTAAGTTATGCCAAACTTCGGTACCACTCTCGTGCTACAAGAGAGCACGAAAGGTTGTGGCACCGAGAGCACAACTCTCGTGCAACAGAGACCACGAGTGGTGCAAGGGCCGAAACTGGGTGAGGTCGAAAGTTGAGACCGAACCCTGACGCCAACGGTCTGGAACCCGAAAGTTCTGACTGTTGAGGAGATTGAATTCATCTGTTACGGAATTAATTCTCCATTAATTCCAATTTTTGAATTCAGAATTCAATTCTTAGGTAGTGGCTTGTTGTTATAGTTGTTGGAGAGCCAGCTTTAAAGTGCCCTAATAAAAGCTATTTAATCCTTCAGCCCTATATAATAGAGTGTAGAGGCAGTAGAGTTTAACACACAGAAATATAGAACACGAAAGTTCATCTTTTAGCCTCAAACCTCTCTGCTTCTACTCCTTCTTTAGCCTACTGTGTTCATAACAGTGTCTTGCTCGCGGATTCCTTGTTTGAGTGCTCAAACATTGAATCACTAGCAAGGTTTTATCTTGGGAAGCCCTATGCCACAAGCTCCTAGCATCTTTGGGAGGTGGCAAATAAGGTTTTAAGGAAAGAGTGCTCACTTGAATCTTGCAAAAACCAACACCAAACACTAGCCATATTTCTCCATCTTTCTTCCCTGTTTCCAGAAAAATATAATCTTATCTTTGATTATTATTTGTTTTCCTACCACAGTTCCTACAAAAATAATAATAATAATAATAATAATAATAATAATAATAATAATAAAATAATAATTAATTGTTTTAAAAAAATAAAAAAAATAAGAAAATATAATTAGCCAATCATATTAGCTACTCATGGATTTATTGATAAAAAGAGTATTCATTACCAACAAACACTCCCTAACTTAGACAAAACTACTTTGTCTGCTCGAACACCATGCGAAAGCCATGCTTGTTCAACAGAGAGCCAGAACACAAGATTCTTCCTCAGCTCAGGAACATACAAATGTTTTTCAACGTCAGTTCCTTCCCGGAAGTCATCTTCAGAACCACCTTGTCCATGCCTTCCACAGCAGACTGAGCAGAGTTTCCCATCACCCTTTTCACCCTCAACGGTCTCAAAGGTGTTGAACATCTCTCGGTTGCACACACAAGTTCCTGGTTTCACCGGTATCGATGAACCACTCACAAGGGTTTGAGCCCACGAGGTTCACCTCGGTCACCATAGCCGAAAGCTAATCTCGACCCCCTTCTGATGCTCTATCTCCAAACAACATTGGCTTCAGAACTCCTGTTCTTTTTCTTTGGAGCCTTGCATTCAGATGCTCTGTGGCCATGCTTGCCACAATTGTAGCATTCACCAGGAAACTTGTTCTTGTAACGCCACCTTTCGGATCTAGCTTTCGCTTGTACTTCTTGTTCCTCTTGGAGCTCTTACCGTGCTCCACAACGCTGGCCTTAGCACCAACAATGATAGGAACTTTCCTATCATTCGTCCTGTTCCCTTCCTCAATCCTGAGTCGCTGGATCAGGTCCTCCAGATTCATTTCCTTTCGCTTATGCTTAAGGTAGTTCTTTGAAGTCCTTCCAACCTGGAGGCAAAATGGATCACAGATCCCACTTGGTAAGGCTTCGCTTAGCACCATGCCTCGTCACGGATCTCATCGAAGATTAATTGCAAATCTTCTACCTGACTTAGACGGTCTTTGAATCAACCATTTGAAGTCGAGGATCGGGCCAACCACAAATTTCTTGAGCCGGCATCTTCACTTCTCTATTTATGATCCAAAGCTTCTCACAACGTTTTTGTACTTATATTTTGATATGCATCATACAGTGTGTCAGCACAATCCTTCAGGAATTATTTTTTGCAAAGGATAGTCTGAATCCTTCCAATAGCCAACTGCATCAACGGATTGTGCATCTTGTTCCTTCCAACTCGGGGAACCTTCTCGGACAAGAATTTGCCAAGTCGGAGTTCTAGTTAGAACAACATTTTTTGTTGCACCGTCTTTGAAGTTCGAACCAACACCTGTTGACTTCTTCACGGCTTTCTCAGCCGAACAACTCGGGTAACGCGTAAGATAACCGAGACATTGGGAATTACATCCCTCATGCTCCCACCACTTGTGAACAAGCGTTCACTGGTGTAGCTTGGGAAAAATTAGGCAACTATTGTTGCCATTTCCTCCATTGTTTTTCCTCAACAACCATTTTCTTCCCCCCATTGTTAAACAATTGGCCAACTTCGGTTCTTTTCATTTCTTCGAGGGAAATTAGAGAATAACAACCAACGGTGAAACAATGAAAGGCAAAAGTGTTTCAAAATTCGCACCAGAACCAATTTGCGAATTCTTCATTCCGCACCCTGCTACTTTCATTACTGCCTATTTGATGCACATAACCTGTCTTTTTTTTTTTTCCCAATTTAGTCATTTTTTAACAGGTTTCCCTGTAAACTTATGACAATGGAGGCAGGTCTTAATCTCGATCGTTGGATGCCTATATTTCTTAACTATTTTAGGGCGAAGTTGTAGAATTTATGCTCATTCGGCTCTTTTCTCCACCTTTCGCACAACCACTAGCCCCATATCTCTCTCCATTCGACGAAGATGTCAAATCTTCCTCCAATTCATCGCGAGTGAGAGTTAACATGAGTATAAGCCCAGTGTTTATTGTACGTGTGGACTGAAAGCCCCTATTTGCACGAGTAGAGAGCGGGAAAGCAGTTCTTCGGGTGTCAAAGGTGGAAGGTACGTAGTTGTTGAGCCAATTTGAATCAATTTTTGGGTTTAGGGTTTTTTTTTCTGTTCTTCGTAGGATAAGCAGTAGTTAGGGTTTTGATTTTTTGTTAATTCTGTAAATTCTGGAAAAATTGTTCGGTATTGGTTTTTTGTTAATTATGGGAAAAATGTTCTCTATATTCCTGCCCCTTTCCAATTTGTATCTATATGCTATAATAATGATTCCAACATTGTTAGGGTATTGGATTCAATTTGCTTTGGATTTAAGGTAATTGTAATTGAATTTGTTTGGCTTAAAATTTGTAACCTTGGATTTAATAAAATTGTATTGTTTGTATAGGATGGAAATGGTTGTGGCTTCTTCCGTTGGAAGGACGACAGTGCAAGGAGGGGCGAAGGTGACTA
>VALG01005517.1:0-23240 GCA_009835305.1 Ipomoea purpurea
TCAGGGCGGGGGTCGGGGGGGGGGGGGGGCGGGGGGGGGTAGGTTGAATAGTCAGCAGCAGTTACCAAGGCATGCGGGTCTGTGAACGTTAACTTGTACATTCGACCTGATCTCATATGACCGTACGATAGTTTCATCGAGATCAGGCACGGATGTCTGTGATTGTAAGGATTCGGACGGGACGATGAGCGTCTCCACGTCGTACACACAGCCGCCCGATCGGCTTGAGTTTTTGCCAGCCACCTCTCTCCCCAGTGTTTCTGAAGCCTTCTCCGACAGATCAAACACAACGCGCCGGGGGATTTTTCGACGCTCAACAGGTTTTACAGCTGCAAGAGGTTTTCTAGGGCTTAGCAGCTGGCAGCTTGGCGGACGAACGTTCCATGAAATGAGTACTCTCTCTAATTTGTAACTTTCCTTTTGTTTTTTTTCTTTTTTGCTTACAAACGATAATATCATGAAATGTTAATCACTTTAATATAATTCTCTTCCCTCCAACTAGACTGATATTTGTCTCACTTTAATAAAATGGTCGGCGAACAGTGTACTTTTAACAAACGCAAAGCCGAAGAAAATAGATAGTGTAAGTAAACGAAATTAAGGAGGAAACTAGCAATATGCAAAATAAATCGACAAGAGTTAAATTGCTATTATTCTAGTATATTATATTACTTATTCTAATATCTAACTAGAAACATACGGGCATAAACTCATGAATAACAAGAGTATAGTAGAAGATTCTCTATAAAAAAAAAAAACTTAACAAATTTTGGGTTAATTATTTATTATGTATTTTAATGGTTGTGTATTCATCATTAAGCATTTTAAGCAGTGATAAATAGCCTGTTGTATTGATGTAATTACCATTATCTCCATACGAATGTGTCTCATAGATTGTCGATTCGGCATGCGAAGTAACTGATGGCTTGTGCATCTTAGTAGAGCAACGACAGGCAGAGTAGAAACCAGTTCTAATAGCTGATTATATCAAACAAAAAAGAACCAATGAACCGGCATCCCACTGAGAAGATTACTTGGATACATCGTGGCATTAAGCAAACAACAACCTACCATGCAATTTGGCTCGTTGGAAAAATCAGCAGTTATATTCTTGAATTTCCATATTAGCCAACCCTGCTCTAGTAACCCAGGGCTACCAATTAAGATGTCACCTAGGTAAGAGAGATATGTACAAGCCAATACTAACAGTTGACAGAACTCAATGAATGGCTAGTTGCCGGTCTCCATCTTATAAAGGTGTAACAAAAGATTAGATAAATCACGCGCTCCACCACGCAAGCCATCACCGTATTCTCCCTTCTGTCCACAAGGAGAAACACAATTAGAGACTCAAACAATACTCCCCTGGGACAGCGCTCTTCTGTTTCCCAGAAATCCACACGAAGCTTCGCGACGATTTGTGCACTTTGCTTGCACATTCTCATGTTACAGCGGATCAGTACCAGAAGTTATTATTCACAAACAACAGCCCTCCTCATTTGTGTACCCCAATACAACATGGGAAATAAATCACCACCTATTCAATGATAAAAAGCATATATCCCTACACTCATACTGCCTAGCATATTGCTCCTAACCAACACATCAACTTAGACTAAGGATTAATATCCCACATCCCATGAGCATTCAGGAGCATATATATGCTGTGTTCATAAAGTTATGAATATGATTAAAAATGATTAACAGTCGTATGAAACTAAGACAGATATGCTGATATGAAAAAATAACAAAATTGGAATACTCGATTGTATAAAGTACCCTGTAAAACGATGAACAAACAATAACCAGACGACATGCTTGCAGGATCAATAACGCACATAAAAAAGATGCTGGACATTAGAAAGCAAAAATTCATAAGCTCGCCAAAAGATGACTGCTACCAAACTGTCCAAGACACTTCCCAGGACAATCAACTTCATAATAATATCCTCGATCGACAGGATACTACGTTATAACAACAAGAATATAAAACATCAGAAGTTCTGGTGCATCCACATGGCACAGTGACGATAAGTGCCCCAGCATTAATAAATATTCGCTCGATTCTATTGATCCATCAACAAATAAAAAGTCGAATGGCGATTGCAGCGAGCCACACACGAAAAAAAAGAAAAGAGATGATACGAGCATACCCAATTTGCAATCATTGCCAACGCGCATCAGATATTTCTTCCAACATCTAACACCTGATCATAAATGAAAAGCTAATAATGGAGATTAATTTACACGCATAAAGACTAAAGAATCATACATAGTAACAATAAGGCAATAATCCTTACAAAAAGACACCATTCTGACCAAGCAATCTGACGGCAGTATCTAAAAAAGAATACGATCAGGCATCGAAGAAACAATTATGTCACCTGCGCAACACACCTACGTAGGGCTGTTTCTTGGTATTCGGAGCTAGAACCGCGCTTCTTTGAAGACTCAGTAAACATAAGGCCTTTAAATCGTTCCTAAATGGTACTGGAGTTCCTACGGTCTGCCTCTTCTTAAACAAGAGATTCATAATATGAGACTGTTTTCTATAACACTGAAGCAGGTTTCAGGGGATTGTTTTGAAATCAGAGGGTAAGGCTTCCGACGGAGAGACTGGTACGGCCGTAGGATTCCTTCTACCTTTACTGGGCAGTAGACAACATACTCATGACGCGAGCTCGAAACCTCTGGGCCATTGGTGTATAAACATATCAGCTATTCCATCGCATACATCACGTGTAAAGAAGTACATAGGATGAACAGTGGAGACCATACTTGAAGATTTGGACATGTCACAGCAGTATAAATTCACGGACCATTTATTCTTTTCTTAGATGAGGAGTCCTTCGACCAGGAGTAAAATTACATCAACCCACTATGGAAACATAAATAAAAATATTTATCTATATAATACAATAATGGACACTCTCCGAGCTTCAGTCTCAAAGCTTTAAAGATTGCTTTCTTGGGATTCATCACAGGACGCAAAATCTCTCTTGAAGCTACCGCACTAAATATAACTCAAAATATTATTTGGAATTTGCTCTGAGAAGCAGATATTACTGCTGAGTGAAACCTTTATAATGTCAGATAGCAATTTATGCAATAGTATTCACTAGTGAGCACAGAGATTGACATACCAAAATATCGGATGGAAACAAAATGAAACTCTTTATGAAGTAATAACATCAAGTCGCTGAGGTTGCTTCCTTTCCACCAAAATCTGGCCATCAGCAATCATTTCAAGTTTCTCAATTTCCATTCACGCATGTGAGAGATCATGGATAGGAAACACGCCTGAATGCCTTAACTGCAGCATTCATCTAATCAACAAAAATAAACTGATTCACTTCTCCATGCTCTTAGAGACAGTATGAATCCATCTAAAATTTTTTTCGTTTTCAGTGGCAGAAAGAAAAGACACCTAAACTACTTATGAGAAGAAGCCATGATACATACTGAACCCTGCAAACACAAGCTATAAACTGATCAAGTTGGATTTATAGATTTTCATCATCAGGATTTATCATAATATTGTTATTTTTTTGGTTCGGACACGACACAAGAGAAGGACAGGGAAAAAGAGGGAAAGCAAAAGATTGCTGAGATACCATAACAATGTATCTAACCTTGATACACATCTTGCACTAATCTTTGTCGGAGATTCGTTATGGATTAAGAGCATTGATCACCATATATGTCGATATTGATATCATTTATCTTCTTCCTCCAAATATAGCACACAAATACAATCCATCAGAAAATAAAATCACAATCTGCAATATCAAACTCCATGACATTATATAGATACAAACTAATAAAATAAGATGAGGTTATGACTGCAAATAATAAGCAGATGAATTGAATGCGACTCAGATGCATTGTGCAGCTCTGAGTTAAAAAGAAAAATTACATTTGCTAGGATGCTAGGAGATCCTAAAACAATATTACCTGCTGGATTATTAAGTTTCATAAAATTATCCAACAGACAAAAGGTATTATTTAGACATGGACGAGAAACACAGGGAATCGGGAGTTCGGAGCTCTTGCTTAAGAATCATGAAAGCAACTATCTTTTTGCAACTTTATTCACTAATTGCTAAATCTCTGAAAAATAACCATAGAACAGTAATAGGAAAATGAAACATACACATCATATATTTAGTCCCTTATGACAGATATGGCAAAAAGTAAGTGATGAGGTAAACAAAAAGAAAAAAGGAACTAAAAATATTCCTTCTTTGAAAAAGTTAATTTGATGCAAGTACAGTACATAAGAGAAGAAAAAATCAATGAGAAGAAAAACAATAAGGTTGTACAAGCAAATAAATAGTATATAAAATATAGGGCACATAATTGATGACATCATATATTGCACTGGATTGCAATGAAGGAGGTGTCTATCGAGATAGCTACCACAATGAGCTTAAAGACAAAGAGGTCAGTAGTGCAGATGATTGCGGTTCGAGCATTTCCTCCCGAGAGAGGGCTGATATCCTTGTCAGGTTTTGAATCTCTGTAGGGAATGTGACCATTCCTCTTCCACACACTACAAAAGAAATCCAGCAGTAAATTTACTCCAGCCCCTTTATTTCAAGACAGATAATCCAAAATCACTTGATACAACAAAATATCAAGAGATGCCACAAACTAATTTACAGAGAATGACCAAGTGACATAACTAAAAGGCTGAATTGGGATTGGTTGAAGTCTTATAATAGACATAACCATTTAGGTAATCTGTGATGCAAAATGACTGAAGAGAGAACTATAATCCATGTAGCTGATCCCAACTAAATTGGTATTAATAAGTCTTATAAAGCTGAGACTAGTAGTAGTCTACCATTGATAAAATAGTGCAGCACCATCCATCAATTCTGTCTACTATTCTTCATGAAGGAAACTGGTTATCGAAAGAATAGAAAATGATTCTCATATGCAAAAGAATTAAGGAGACACATAATCCATGTAGATGACCAGCTAAACATTCTCTTCTTACCTTAGCTTCCTAATTACAGTGGTCAAAGTCAGCAAACTTCTATTTATGTGGCTCCCTTCCTTCAACCTTGTCCATCCAATCTGTTTGTGAAGCACGCTCACTCCCGGCAAGATCCACAAGATTTCTGCACATTCCCAACATTAAATACTGAAAGATCCAAAATTCATGGCTCAAAGTTAAGAAAATTTAGCACTGTAATGACAAAGACATACCAGAGTTGCTAAAAGGGACTTTACTTGCCCAGAGTTTTCTCTAATACTGCTCTGAATGGTCTGGGAAGAATAAATTAATAAACAAGTCATGAAATGTCAATTGCAATTGCATGCTTAGGATTCAAAATAAAAGTAGGTTAATGATCAACACTATCCATGGAGGTAAAGGGACTTGAGGTATAAATAATTTAAATGCTTTTACCATAATTCACAAAACAATTATGAAGAAAAGAAAGAAGCAGCTTGTATTAAGAGCAACTAATCATTGGCAGCTTTGTACTGAATTTACAGGATTTATGAGAAGCTAAAATTATTAACATTGGCTTTGAACAGACAACATCCATTTTTTCTGATCTCATCCATTGGCAGTAAAGCTTAGTAAGGAGGAACAAGAATGAAAAACACCTTCAATGAAAGCCCAAAAGAGGAACACAGAAATAAGCTTACCAGCCTAATTATTTGAGTGATCTTGAGCTCTTGTCATTTAGAGCAGGTTTCTCCCACTTGCCTTTGAGCTGCAATCATTGGTGTTTGTGAGTACATGATCAAATTCATAAGATAATTTTATAGTATAAATTTTTTTCTCGATGCAGATGCTTTAAAAAGGTTATATTGCCTAGTACCAATGACACATGAACTTACCTTCACAAATTTTAATTAGATGCCTTAAGTGCTGGTCATCCTCAACAATCTCTTCAATTAGTTTTTCAACTATAATTCCCTTCTGTAGTCACAAATCAAAATTTCTAGTCAAACAATATTAAGAAAAGCAATCATACAGAGCTTCCTTTAAAAAACACGTACCTCAGGATCATCCAATAAACGAAGTGAGCCAGACTCATTGTTCAATAGGTCTACTACAGTCTCGTTGTAGATCTCTAAAGCAGAAATTTCAGGACAAAGTCCCTTTCTACTGTCTGTAAGACAAGATGAAACCAAAGAAATTTCTTCACTACCAAAATTCAAATACAACATTGAATTATGTTCTCTGTGAAACAAATAAACTGCAAAATATTATAGGAGATAAATAGCTTACATTTTTTATGTGTTCATAAATGTCCTTAACAACATTTTCAGTAATTCCCCTCATTGTAAATGTCTTTCGCTACTTGTCTGCCCATAGGCGAAAATAGTTGCTGTTGGAGAATGCAAAATGTCAAGGCAAGTGAAATATATAGAAAAAAACTAAAATTTAAAAGTGAGAATCAGCTCTTTACCATTAATTCCACTCAATGCAGAGAGAGCAACATCCCTTGCCCTTCTTCATAGACCTTTCGAGTCGAACAGATTGGTCCAAAGACGAAATCTGTCAAGTAGGTTACCCATACACAACTACATAAGCAAACAAAATTTCAAAGATAAAATCTCTAACAAAAGTCATTAATGTTGAACCACAGAATTTTGTTACCTACCAAAGGAGTATGATCCTGAATGGCGTTCATGATTCAAGTTCTTTGAAACAATGGTGTGCTCACTAGGGAAATCCCAGGCAACAAGATCATAAGCAGCTTGTTCTTTTGGGCTCAACGGCCTCACACGAATAGTAACAAGAATCTTGTCTTCGCTGACCTTTGCTTTACCTGGAGTACACTGGGGAGTCCTATTGACAGCAGCACGTGAAGGAGTCCTCCTTCCAATCTTTGACAATGGAGGCGTTCCTATTGTCATCTTGAGAAACTATAAACATTCTGTAAAAAGAGTTAGCAACAATAGGCAGATAATTCCTTTGTACCCTACACAAATTCTGAAACCATCACTGATCACCACATTCCCCGAAAGAAACTAACTAAAAAGAAGTCATTAAACTCTGGAAAATTTCAATGAAACTAATGGTGTCATTTCATCAACACTTAAGCGGCATCAAGAAATCAAGAAGCACAGATTAAAAGAAGAGCAGTCTTGGGAACAATGGCATTTTCCCAGCTAATCCAAATTGTGAGTAAAATGGAACACGAAATAGCCTATCAAAACCCAGACTAACACAGATATCCAGTTTCTACAGGGCAAATAAACAAGAAAGCTAAGTATTTACCAGAGAAATAAGTTGAAGAGAAACTTGTCCCGGGAATGCGAAAACTTGAAGCGGAAGTTGGAGCCCAGGATCAAGATGGAACTGTTCGTGTGAAAAAAATTGTTTTTCTTCAGGAGATTTCCCCAAGTGGAGACGTGAAATGGATCTCTGCAATATTAGTTTTTGAGTTTGCAGAAGGAAAGTAACGGCTATCTATCGCTCCAATTCGTATTTTTCGTATTTAATTAATTAATTAATTAATAATGTTTCTTCTTGACTGTTTGGGGCGTTTCCGTACGCCTCGCTGGAGGCGTTTGATTGGTGTTCGTATATGAATTGGCTCCATCGCTCCGAACATCCAACGCTCCATTCTCCACTAACAAATTTGAAAAAAAAAAAAACAAAACAAAAAAGAAGCACATAATTAGTCGGATTTGGGCCATTATTTGGACTTTTTATTTACTTGTTGGGTTTAACTGATCATTGCAAATTATGGCAGAGTATTCTGCGAATCTGGGTCCACCTTGTAAGATAGACTTGGTAAGGTAGATTCGGGTTCAAATATACACAATTTATATACTAAATATTCATAATTTATTTTGATATGCTTTTATTCTTGATAGATTTTTTATTGTAGAGGAGATAAGGTATTATCTGAATAAAAAGGAATTGGGAAAGATAGGTTGGGGCACAAAAGTTGGATATGGCTAAGGCCTATGACATAATGGAATGGTCATTTCAGAGAAGTATGTTGGTGGCGTTAGGCTTTGCGGTGGAATGGGTGGACTTGGTTATAAGGTGTGTTACAACTGTTTCTTATACTATTATGATCAATGGCAGCAATGGTGGGCAAGTGAATCTCACACGTGGTATGTGGCAGGGGATCATTCTCACCCTATCTGTTTATCATTTGTGATGGGAGCCTTTCACTTTTATTACAATAGGCTCAGAGTTTGGGCTCTATTCGTGGTTGTAGGGTAGCCGAGAAGGGCCCATGCTATCTCACTTTTGTTTTTTTGCAAACGACAACATACTCTTCTTTAAAGTTAATGAACATGAAGCTGGAGTGGTAAAGTAATGCCTACACACATATGAAAGCATGCATGTGTGGTTAAGCAGTTAATCTCCACAAGTCCAGCGTTTGCTTTAGAAAGAATATTGTACTACTAGAGAAGCCCAGAATCTCATTGCAAGTTTGCTTGGGGTTTCTCAGGTTGTAAAGTTTGGTAAGTACTTGGACTTGCCTTCATTTGTAGATACGAATAAGCAGGTTGTTTTCACCTATACTAAAGGAAAGATTAAACAGAAAATTGGTGCCTAGAACAAGAAGCTTCTCAAGAGGGCGAGTAAGGAGATTCTTCTTAAAAGTGTGGCACATGCTATGCCTACATTTTTCTATGAGTATTTTTCTAATCTCGGATACTTTATGTCTGGCACTGGAAGTCTGGAACGTACTATGAACTGTTATTGGTGTGGCTCATGCAGTTATAATGGTAGGGAAATTCATTAGATGGCTTGGGAATGCATTCCAAAAGAAAATTGGTGGATTAGGGTTCAATAATCTTTGTGCGTTTAATTTGACTATGTTGATCAAGATTGACATTTTCTTAAAAATTAATTGTCAAGGACTAAATTAGTCACTTTATTACGTGACATATTTATAACGAGTTTAGTTATTAAGGAATTCAACCAATTCAATATGTCTCTTTTATATTAATTTAGAAATTAAATTTACACTGACAATAATTAAATGACTAAATCCGTCTACATCTTAATCACAATTTAGTGATTAAAAATATCATTTACCTAATTAATTAACTCAAATATACTTAGAATGGTGGAATTGCCTTGGAATCCGAAGAGTTTTGGTCTCTAATCCCTTGTTATAATGGAGTAGTACATTGCAAGGACGACAGTGACCTTTTTGTATCTCACTCATTAATGCATGCATATATGATACGGAGTATATGTTATGCTTGCCAACCAAATGTACAATACACATTTATTAGTAAATTGACAATTATATATCACGACGTTGTTTTGATAATCATAAAGTTTTATATTTGACTCTTCATGAAAGTTGTTTATTGGTCTTTTTAATTTGAGCCGACTTTAACAAATTATGAATAATTTGGGCTGGTTTATTTTCTTGTAATTTTTTGCCAACCATGTTTACAACGTGGACTTCCCCTAAAACGCCCCTTCTAGTAAGATTGCAACCATTCTCGTAAATTAAAGATATGTAATTTTTAAGGAGAATAAACGTTACCATTTTATGATCTAATTACATTTTTTTTTTTTTGAAAAACATGATCTAATTAATTAAATCTGGGAATTTTGCATAATTTATGGAAGTGGAACTTGCATTCCTGTAGCCCCTACTCAATACATGTTTAATTTAATGCTCTGTACGTGACAATTGTTGGTCTCTCTTTCTTTATTTTTATATATTTATGAATCTAGATCAATTTACACTGACAATATTTGCAAAAATTATGTTCATAGTACCATCAAAGGGTTGTCAAAACAATGAAGGAAACTAATAAGATAAGTGGTCACAATAATTAAGTTATAAGTACTATTCAATCTACACAAAAAATTGACTTTTCTCTGACTGTATTAACAATACATGGAGCCAATTTGATCATTGAGTTATTTGATACGCTCAAGTGGGCGGTTCTATACAGGGTGTGCAAATTTCGAATAATTTTCGGTTAACTGGCCAAACAGATAATGTTCAGTTAGCTGTTTTTTAACTGAACTTTTCAGTTCAGCTAATGGTTAAGAGATTTTTAAAATTTCGGTTAACGGTTAATATAATTCGGTTCAAAAGTGCTGGTTAACGGTTAAATAATCTGATTGTTACTTAACACTCCTAACAAAGGATGCCATTTGGTTCCAAAAACAATGTTCTTCTTATTCGTTTGAATAACTTTAAAAATCATGCATACATTAAATTTGGCGTATTAATTCATACGTCTTTGTTTAACATTATTAAAAAAAATTTGTTTAATAACGTGACGAAATGTTTGGTTTTTCTTTTCAACGTTACTCAATAACATATGTAAAAGTGCAAATCTGCCACCTCAACTCATATTAGGATTATATATATAATATGAGAATTGAAAGCAACCATATACAAATATAGTATCGAGATTATAGATATCCAGTAGTAGATAATTAAGAAACCAGATGGCATTAAGATTAAAATATTTGTATGGATAAGCTAGCTAGCTAGGAAGTTGCAAAATGAGTTATTTAATTTACAAAAAAAATTAAGATTAATTGCTTAATCCCAAATAGAATTTTGTTCTTCGAGTGGATTTAGGAATTAAGTAATTATTAAGTGAATTTGATATCCGAAGTCGCGTATAAATGGAAGAAATATGAAGAATTATACATTAGACCGATGAAATGACTAATTTACCCTTTCATTTAAAGTAATTTTTCGCAATCTCACAAAAGAACCTCAATTGAAAAGAAATTGAAAGTTAAAGGACGTAAAATGTCCAAATTAAAAGTCGAGAACTAATTTTAAAAAATCAACATAAGAGATGGAACCAAACAATTGTACTATCCGTCGTTGATTAAAGGGACGTATAGTAGGATGGGTTGGAAATGCTTGAAACCTAAGAAAAGTAGTCCCATAATAACAAGAATGATGACGATAATTAATTAATACTAATAATATATGTCTGGGAGGGGCTTTGTGTCTCAAACAGGACAAGACACTCGCAAATCATATGTCAACAACAACATCATTATTCATTGCTTTTCCTAACTACTATGTAATTAGTATACTTACAAGTTGCAATTAATTATAGTTTACGTCTCTTCAATTCTTAACGTTAATATAATCTTACTGCAATCAATACTTAACCTGCAGATACGGATCGGAGAAATTCCGTTAAGTTCGATGTTTGGATAATCTACCCTCAACAATATTTATTTGAAGAAACTATGATGGGGTTTAGTTGAACACTTTAATTTTATATCTTTCTATATATAAGATTTTAACTACAGTACCAATACGTCAAGAAATAAAATAAGAAAAACATGACATCGAGGAAGAAGGTCAGATGCTTAGTAGGATAATAAAAATAATAAAATATATACATGTCAACCCAAATCAGTTGTTATCCTGCTAAAAATGATAATTACACTTTTTTTTCCAGGTTCATGGATAAATTTGGAACTTATTGAGATCGGTTGCTTAATTACTATTCCCAAATAGTTCAATGACATATTTATACATTGAGTTTTACTACATGTACTTTCAAATTCTACTCTCTCACTTGTACTCCATGTTGTAGCAAACAATGACAGGAGAATTTCATCATGTAAGTCCAGAAAAAAATGTCTACATCAAAAATTTATGAGAAGGAATATAAGTTGGGAGTAAAAGTGAGAATACATGTAGTATTTTCCTTATACATTTTCCCACTTTTTATTTAAATTCGAAGAGATCATATTATTTTATCCTACCTTAGGGATAAGTAACAAATAGTTGATGGTGATTATTCAGTAGCTAGTGTGTAGGTTAACGGTGGCCATCATGAAGGTGCAGCTAGTGGTTGAGCCATCTAAATTCCACATAAATTTCATGGGTGGTGTGGGGGCCGGGCCTGCAAATATATATATATACACGAGTGGCTCTTGCTAAAGCGTGAGCTAACTTATTCGCTGATCTCGGAATAAATTGAATAAAAATTTATTTGTACATTTTTTAATTTATAAAACAGAAAATTAAATGAAGGAATGAATATTTGAAAAAAAAACTGAAAATTTGAAATAAACATTTATGCCTAATAGGCCATAGCATATGCACTTGAAAAGTGAAACACACTCCATCTTTTTACCTGCACAACAAGATTATATCATATTGATGGTACATCCATTCTAATATTCATGTCAAAACCCTATCCATATCCAAATCTACAAAGTTAGGTAGCATTAGGAAAAAACGGTGAATAAAATAAACTTATATAGAGTGACTGGTGAATTAATTGCGCAGTTCGTGATTTATTTTGTATTCTAAGGAGTATAATATAATATTTGACTATTTGTGCTAGATATATCTTACAATTATTTAATTTGTGCAATAATGCACAGTATACAATACACTCTGTTGCGCATCCATGCATGTAATCCATATTCTATTTGAAGATCAGAAAGATAATAAGATAGTGGAGAACTTCAACTAAGTTGGTTTGATAATTATAAGATTTTAAATTCTATTTCTTGTAAGAGGTGTTTATTGGCTTTACAAGCTTGACCTGGAGTGCACTTGCCTACAATTGTTGAGAAGTTGTATTTAAACTTGCTATTGACGGTATGGTGAAAGTTCGAGCTCTATCATTATCTAGTGTATGTAGAGCTTGAGTTTATGGGTTCAATATTTTTTGTTTTGTTTTTGAAAATGGTCAAGATTTAGTTTGGTAAAATTGTGATAGATGGGTTAAAAAAATTAATAAAAAATTGAAATCGGTAAGGAGTCTATGCTATAATTGGAGTAGGTGAAGTCATTTGTCAAGAATGAAGAAAAAAGGGGTTGAAAGGGTGAAAATGATGCGAATTTATGAAAAATTTCTACCGTGTTGTCCCCCACATTCACTATATTTGGTGATAAAATTTGTACAAACTATCTGTTGGTGAATGATGATGACAAATTGACAATGGTACACAGGTACAAGTCTTTTAAAAATAATTATTAAAAAAAAATTCAATCCCATCAAAATTGTCATGACGTCACACACACAAAAGATTTACCATCCAGCCTTGGGTGTATCTTATCAAAAAGTGATCGGTTTCGCTCACACTAGTAAAGAGATATATTAACCACATAATATATAAATATAATTAATATGCAGTCCAACTATCAAAGAATTAAATTTTAACTATGATCCGTACGTTCACTTCATCAATTACAATATTCTCAATATTATTTTTGAACTTTGTTACAATCGGATTGAGGTGCACCTAAAAGTTGGAAGTGGATAGCAAACCAAATAGATTTGGAGAATTGAACGAGTGAAGAATAGGTGTTTAAGGTGGAATGGGGTTTGGTACAAGTTGCCATAACAAGCAAATGTGCAACCACATTATGCTTTCATTTACCCAATGTGTACCTAAGATGTATTAATTATATATCATTATATTTATTCATTACTCCCTATATTTTTCTTTTCATCTTTTTTTTTTTGGTTGCCCAAAGGTATCCCTCCAGCCAAAATCTAAAAGACTAATCCCGTCCATACTGTCAGTGACCATTGGCCAGTCCCCTATCACTTAGTGTGCTGACAGTAGGGACGGGGATTAGTCTTTTGGCTTTCGACTGGAGGGATATTTTTAAACAACCAAAAAAAAAAGATGGAATCAAACCTCCAACCTCATGTTTAAGGGACGAGGTGCATAGTCAACACCAAACAACAAATGATAATGTCAATTTTTAACTACTGATTTAATTCACAGTAAGAATTGAAATATATGAAAAATGAACTTTGATTGGCAAACAATTTCATGCAGAATTTTTTTAAGTATCCAAATAAAAAATTCCTCATATTTTAGGATTGAAATTTCTGGCTCCAATTAAATATAAAATTCACAATTTTTAAAAATTATTAAGAAAATAATTTCTTTTTCATGCGAACCGAATAGTCCGTCAGATGTATTGATTTTATTCAAGGAATAAAAGAAAAAGAAAAAATTGTCAATATATGTCATGTCCATGAGATCGAAGTAAAAAGAAAAAAGAAGAGTAAACAATTTTGTATAACTCTATTTCTCTATAAACTATGGCTCTGTTTGGCAAGGCTAAGCTAGGAGCTTATAGCTTATTTTAAGCTACTAATAAGCTATAAGCTCTGTTTAGTAATGTTCCAAAATAAGCTCCTAGCTTAAAAAAGAGCTTATTTTAAAAAGCTACTTCAGGTGCTTTTCAAAATAAGCTACTACCTCCTAACTTTTTTTCCATCTTTTTACCCTTATTATTTTAAAGTAATGACATATTTAAACCTAATGAATTAAAATCATTTCTTTCCCATATCCCAAATTCACAGTATCCCTTATATATTATTATTATTTTATTATTATATTATTATTATTATTATTATTATTAAGTAGCAAATATGGGCTTCAACCAATGACAATTTGCTATTTCATAATGGGAATGCTAGATTATGAATGCTAAAGTTTTATTTTTAAAATTTATTTTTTTTTGAAGACGAACTGTTAAAAATTTTAATATATAAACAAACTAATTTAAATTTTATAAAAATTCCTTTTTTAGTCTTTTTACTTTTATAGCTTATCAAAAAGCTAATTTTACAAAACACTCTCAATCATAACAGCTAGGCTAAAGCTCTTCAATTTTCAGCTCCGCTTATAGCTTTTCAGCTTTTCAGCTCCTTAGCTTATAGCTTTTCAGCTAGGTTGCCAAACAGGTGAGCTATATAATGTCTTGGTTATATGTAAAACTAGGGAATTATTTAAATGATAAAAATACATATCACTTATGGCGTTTAAGGTGATTGTATTTGCCCACATTTAGAAATTATCATTTGACCCCACGGCCAATCGTTATGCTGTGTATGGTGCATGCACATTGCAAAACGATGCCGTTTTCATTTTTTAAAAAAAAAAAATTTCTGCTTGGATTATTGTTTAATGACGTTAGGCGGTTCCTTTTTTTCGTAATTCAAACATAAATATATCCATAATTTCATACCTATATATCACAATTACATAACTATTACCGAATTACGTAACTATCATATTCATAAATTTACCAACAATACATTAGATATAAAACTTACACATTAATTTCATATTCATATATTCATAATTTCAAAACTAGACATTCATTAATTACATAACTCCATATCGAATTCTTAAAGTGCTTATTCACAGAGAATATATCATAATTGCAATAACTACACATCCATAAATTCAAAACTATAATTAATAATTTTAAAACTATATATCCATAACTTTCATAACTAATATAGTATATAGTGTAATTTCTTAGAAAATTGCGATGAAACTTGTCCCAATTTTATTTGACGATCAGACGGCTCCCATAAACCTACTCCAGGGGGCATTTGCATGTGTATATACACGACAGCCTATTTAATCAACCAAATGTTAGTTTACCCGTTGGACTTTTAATCAACTTATACAGTAAAATGGAATTAGCATAGCATCGATTAAAAAAGTACCATTAAAAAAAAAATCCTTCTCACACGCAAGTAAAAACATGTTAATTTAAGTAATAATTTTTTATTACATATTGTTATAAGATTTATTGGTAATTCTTTTTGTTTCGTTAACATTCTATACTTGTGAGATTAGTTGGTGATTTCTTACATATACAATTAAAAAAAATCTAACTTAATATATAGTAATTCATCAATTTAGCAGAGTGGAATGAAATTAGAAATAAGTAAGTCACAAGTTAACGTGTTTTACTTGTTTGTCACGTCAAAGTAAGAAGAAACCAAATATTGATTAACTTCATTATTTAGTATTACTAATTAGCTTGATGATTCTTTTACAAAAATCGAAAAAGTTACCTTAAATCAAGTACTTGATCTTATCAACTTAAAATAGTGATGAAATTAAAGAATTAATAATGTTACAAAGTTAACGTCTTTAATTCATTACAATCGTCACGACAGATAAGAGAATACCAAAATTTGAATTTTACAGTCTCTTTACAAACCATAGATTATCAGATTTAGTTGAGGATTCTGATCTTTTGTTTAAAATGAGAAAAAAGGCATTGGTTTAAAGTAAATTAAAGTCTAATTACCAAGTGTAATAGAATTTGAGAGGTAATGTAAAGAAAGAAATAAGAAAGAAAGGAGTTTTGGGTTGTGTGAGCAACAAGAATTGGAATGCTACATAGATTTTGAATACGAAAAAGTTAGCTTGTTTGTCACAATTTATACGATGCCCATCCATCATTAGCCGCTTACCTGAATTTTGCGTTAAGAAAAGCAAATCCAAATCGATCAGCTCATGGAAAAAGGCTGATTTTTGTTCATATAAAATGGCTCTCCGGCCTATTGTTTTTCCATCATCACTAGCAAACTCTTTCATTTCCTCTTCTTTTCTTCTTCCGTCACCATTTTTCTCCTTTTCCTCTGAGGTAAAACCCTCAAATTCTTCAATTCATTTAGTAGTACTTCTTCTCATTCTGTTTGGGTCTCGGTGGAAACAAATTTGGTTTTTTTTTTTTTTTTGGTTTATTCGAGAAGCTTCGTGGTTTACTAGAGTAGACTGCAATTTCAGATCTTTATATGGGAGTAAAGACAAAAAGGTTTAAAATTTTTAGTCTTTTGATAAAAAGCCATTGATCACCTTCAATAATCAATTTTGACCCAGGTATTTTTTTGCACATGTTATATTGTGTGCAAAATGGGTAGCTTTTTCCATAGAAAATTCATTTTTGGTTATTTTACATGTTTTATGGATTTTCAGGCATGTTATTGTATATTAGTAATATACTATCATTGCATTTTATATGTTTTCCTAAATTAGACATGGCTCTGTCTTCTCCTAGGTATAACTTTTTGTCATCCATTAATTCCTTGTCTTCTTATTCTTGTTTCTGTATAGTAATTGTGACTAAGAACAGTAAGAGCAGGCTAATAGCAGTTAGGTTTGGTTTAATAAGACTTGTTCTTAATTACAGGTGGATTGAGTTAGTTATGAGTTATTGTTATCACGCTTAAACGGTTGTATTGTCTCGCCACATAATATGTACATTCGTCCTGATCTGATGTATGTCCTTGATGGTTTGGGTAGTGTAACTAGGAGGACAATAAATCTGGTGTTTGGTTTCGAAATTAACATTCTAGATTGTTTTAGGATGGTTGGTTCGTTGGCATTATTTGCCTTGTGTATATAAGTAATGTGTGTTATATTTCGCCTACACTGATATTCATAGTTGTTGTTTTCGTTGCAGTTGAATCTTGAATCCCCTCGATCAGAGGCTTTGCTAGCTTGCTTGCTACCTCAATCATCGTCTGCCATCGGGCTGAAAAGTGTTCTGACTCGTGTTCATAGCCTTCGTGAGCGT
The DNA here is from genome assembly GCA_009835305.1 of Ipomoea purpurea. Taxonomy (NCBI): domain Eukaryota; kingdom Viridiplantae; phylum Streptophyta; class Magnoliopsida; order Solanales; family Convolvulaceae; genus Ipomoea; species Ipomoea purpurea. The sequence continues at coordinate 17,307 of VALG01005517.1, forward strand.
CTCCGATGCTACTTTGCTGCTCCCGCAAGGATTTGCTGTTTAATGTCATAAGTCATGGAGTGTTTGTTTCCTTGTTATTATTAAAGAGTGTGTTTATAAGGAAATTAAGTTGTTTGCTTGCTACTGTTTTCGTGTTTTCAGGTCCAGAGCCTGGAAAGGATTCCTGAAGCCTCACCAGCTCTTGGCTGAGTTTGAGCGATCTGCAAGGATACAAGACAAATCGGGATCGATGCTTTCAAGAAGTCTGAAATCGAAAGGGAATCTGTCTGGTTTTGATAATCACGAAACGCCTGCCTTCTTGCTATCTATGACTATACTATTACTATGATTTTAAATATAACTAGGAGCATATAATTGCCCCCTGGGTTGCCCCTTGCGATCGTTTGAGGACTGGGTCTGGGATATGTTCGTGTCATGTTAATGCTTAGTTTGTGCAAGAGCTGACTGTCTCCGGAGTATCTCACTTGAAAGAAGACTTGTTGATGACCGGAAGTTCTTTAGTCGTATTTGTAGTCTAATCAAAGTATCAACTTTTTTGATGTTACTGCTCTATTAATTGTAGGTATCTGTTCATATACTTTCTGAGCAGATATAACGTATATTTTTGTGATCAGGGATATGGTACTTTTGTTCTCTGAATTGATTTTGAGCCATTTACTGCATCCTTTCCAAGCCAACCCTTACAAAGTCAATTGGATGGAGTGTGAGTTCCTAAACGACACCTTTCTGCAAAATGTTCCATGACAAGGAAGAGCATGACACCCTTTCTTGATTTTCTCCGAGTTCATGAATACAAGGGCAAAGGTTGGAATCCGACTTCTTTTCCCAGTTTCTCCTTTTCAGATCACTTTAACTTGATATGTTGTATTTTGGTATGTAAAGTCGTGTTTTAATCTCTCTTGCAACGATTATTGCAAACAACCAGAATTGAGAACCTAACGACACTCCAAAATCCCTAAGAAAGGCGGAGGAGTACTTAAACTACGCTCCTCCTGGAAACCCCGTACTCTGAGTTGACATAAGTTTTCAGGAAATTGGACTGGAGAGGGTTTGGGTGACACCGCTGAGCGTGTGTTGATGACTGCATGCTTTTTGGACTCCTCGAGGCTCCTGAAATCGTGCACCCTCGAGAAGTTTCTTGGGTAGAATCCCGATGGTTTTCAATTTGTTATTCTTTCACCCCAACGGTTATTCTTGCCAGAAAACTTTTGGGATATCCCGACACTGGTGGACCAGGTGATTCCCTTTGTGTTTTTAATTTCTCAACTCGGGTTTTGCCCACATTGCTTAACTCTAAACTCTTCTTCCTTGTCCTTCGTTCGATTCGTTCTCAGGGTGTTTACATTTTTGAATCATCCCTGCATTGGAGCGTAGAGCTAAAACGCATCAAGCGAGCAAGGACTTGACTTCGCACGAATCCTCAATCGTTAGTAATATAAAACAAGATCCATCTAACTAAGAGTCAGTATCGTTTCGTTTCATAATTGAACACCAGATCTGTTCCCTGTTGCATAACTCGCTGCTGCCAGATGCAGTTGGAAACGCACTGTTGCCAACGTTCGAGAAAGTATTTGTGAGCAGAGCACTCGCACATTCTGAGATTCCCTTTAGACGAGAAGGGCATGGTTCGAAGATGGATGTCTCTCGTTTTGAAGTCTGCCATTTACATGGAAACTTTCATCGAGGTACAAAAGTATTTTTTTTGCAATTCTAGCTCCTTTTCGGTTTTAAGATTGCTCTTTTGGCTAATTTATTGCTTTTTAACATGTTAATTTAAGATGTTGCAAAGAAGCATTACTCTAGCTACGGCCAAACCGATCTGATTATTGGCATTACAGTGAGGGTAACCTTGCTGCCCTCTGTACTGGCTCCATAAGTCGGTGTAACACAGTCTGGAAAAATGTTGTTACTCTTGAATATTATGATCTCGAGCTGTATAGTTTAGTAACAAAAGGATTAAGGTTGTTCGTATGTGGTTTTTGGTTATCGCTGCAGTGTACGATTGCTCATGCAACTGGAGAGAGACGAAATATCCTGATTCAGACCTTAACTGGAAAAGTCGATGACAAATATCACTTCTCGTCCCATTCACAGCCGATCTATTGCCATGAATCATACTATTTCATCATGCACCAGCATTACAAGAGATCGCGGGAAAGTAAGATATCAGTTCTTTCTAGTTGATTTTATTGTCACATATAGGGAGAATTGAACTAATAAGATCTTATTGCTTTTGTTTCCAGCAGGACACTGTTGGGCAGTATTGAAAGCTATGCCTTCACAATGCTGGACTATACCGAGGTCGTTCATGCATAGATGTTGTTCCGACCCAAATTCAACATTGTACTCCCGGAGCTGACATGAACCTATACTTCCCGTACTCGGAGAAGGAAAGAGACTCACTACTTTTTGCATCCCGAGAATTGAAACGCTGCTATACTACAATGTTGAGAACGAGGAGCGATTTGTAGCGGTTTTAAATTATACAAACAGTTTATCTGCTAACAGCCATTTTACCAAACAGGGGTTTTTATAATCTAACGTTGTTATGTTGGCTGCAGTATGTGGCTAAGGATAGGAATAAGCCTATTCCTAATTCACCATGGCAGGCTGACGTGTGAAAAATCTTGACTTGGCTCGTTGAATGGTATGCAATAACCCGAAGCTGAGGAACTGGTAGATCTCGTTGTGGTTGGGGAGACCGGAGAAGCATCGAAGATTTGAAACAGCGGAGATGAAGAAGATGTATTTAGCTGAATAGAAGAGTACAACTTGAATGTCGTTCATGGATTCGTCCCAGAAACGTGTGAGAGGTGAGCTCCTACAGTACGTCTGTACAGCCCGAGGAGCTTTCTGCGCCGCTTTCTAACATGCGTTTGACTGACCGCGTCGAGCCAATGACCTGTGGTTTGCCTACATTTGCAAATAACCTGGCGTGACGCTGAGATAATCAATCCATGGAAATCCGCTTCAATATTACCCGTACCATTGCAGCAGGCGCTGAGCTCCTAGTTGGTTTCTTTCGAGAGGTTGCAAGAAGAGCCTTTCATTGGGAAACCATCTCATGCTTGTGGGGGGGGCTGAAACGTATCCAGAGTAAGAAGCCCTCACATAATGTGCATTCCAACTATCAGCTTAGACTTTTAAGTTGAACAGATTCTCATGATCGTTCCCTTGTATCTGTAAACACATGCAAATCTATTCCGAAAGGCTGTTGACACTGTCTGCTGTGTATGCTTCTGGAATATTGTTTCCAAGCTCGATCGCGCCTTGAGATTCGTCGGCTACCTGGATGTTCATGCTCTCAAGTACCGCAAGATGTGAGTTTCTCCTCCTATCTTTAGATTCTTGCACGCTCCTATCTAGTCCCTGTTTTCTGAATTGAATCTGGGTTGTTTTCCAGGCTGAAACTGTCCCCACCTGGCGAGAGTAAGATGAAGGGAGACACCTGAGGTGAGAGGTGATGATGAAGTTCAATTCCTTGCTTTAATTTGTTATAATAAGAACTTTATGCTTGCACGAGATTAAATTGTTTGCAATTGTAAACCGGGAGTTTCACCTTTTAGTCTTGCTTGTAACCCTCTAGTGTCTTTCCTATTCTTGTTTTGAAAAAGTTTATAAATGCAACGTAATTCTTTGCTTGGTTTTGTTTAACTCTCCGCTCTTCTGTTTAATTTTTTTGGATGTTAAAACATATAAGACATTAATATACAATCCAACTATTCACGTTAGACTTGTTTAGATTGAGAGAAACACATGCTTCAATTTTGTATAATCATTAATCGCAATCAACTATTAACTCAGACAATAACACATTTGTTGTTGCAGATTCAAAAGCAAAAGAATCAAATCATCATTATATCCACGTAATCTGAAATTGCATTATTAACCACAAACCAAATCTTATATTTTGGATGTGATTGTGAGGCGAATCTTTAAGGACAAATCTCCGACCATGCAATACTAATTGGTGTCGTCCTAACCACGTTCGTTCTCAATCAACAACACACGCATATGTATGTTTCTTAGCTTGCTCTATATATTTAATTAATATATAATCAACACCTAACACTAATTAAGAATCAAATACTACATACGACATTTCTCGAATTTTTGGCTAAGCTCAAATTTAGTATTTTCTTTCATCCTGTCCTATAGTTTAATATATAATATAATTTATTGGTTTGCTCTGAACCATTTTTGTAGGATGACGTGACAATAACAATGACAGAGTGTATGACGTGACATATAACATAACAATATAACTCAAACACAACATATGATAAAAGTGCATGTTAACCAGGAATAACATACGTATTTTTGGAACATGGGCCAGTAATTCTAAACTACTCTAATTTGGGGACATAATCTTCCTTCTTTATTATTATTAGGAAATAAGGTCACAAATAGACCACTCCAACTGCACCACATTGCAAAATTGGGCCATCGCACTAAAAAAGAAGTGCAATTAGTCTCCGAACAACCAAAAATCAAATGCATTCATTTCAAATTGCTTGTTTACCTGTAAAGGCCGGTACCAAATTATTTTTTTTTTAATAATTAAAAAAAAAAAAAAAAAAAACCAGAAAAACCCTGTCGTCTCCGCCGGAGAAAGAAGTTTCTTCTCTCTCGGCGGAGAATGAAAGGGGTGGCTTCTTGGGCGTTCTCCCGGACATGAGACGGCTTAGACGAAGCCACCTTCGCTCAGCTGTCTCCATGGCGCGGGGAGAAGCCAAGATTGGCCTGCCACTTCGTCTTGGGCCGTCTGCCCCGGCCATGGAGACGGCCTGAGACCGAGATTCCCTTCGTCCCGTTTCGTCTGCCGGCGAAGACATATAGTTTTTTTTTTTTTTTTTTTTTTTTAATAAATAAATTAATTATAGCTTTTTTTTATATTTAAAATGATTTAAAAAAAATTTTTAAATTCGGTAACCGTCTTTTAAGGTAACAGGTCAATTTTGGATTGAAATGGGCATGGTTTGCGTAGTTTCAGGGACCTAATTGCAGTTTCTTTTCTAGTTGATGGCCTAATTGCCAATTGGGTGGCGGAAGTTTGAGGGCCTATTTGACCTTTATTCCTTATTTTATTATTAGTTATGATATTATATTATTATATTATTAATTATTATTATATTAATTATTTGCTTTCTTTCCATATGCGTAAATTGTTTCCCTGCAATATTAATAATGGAGAAATTAATTCCCATGTTCTATATCGACTTCAATTACCTATTTTAAATATTTTCAACCAAAATTATTATTTTACAATAAATTTAATGATACCCTATTGCCTGATCATTATCACCATACACATCTCTTTTGAACTGAAATTGAAATACAAATAAAAATAAATTAACATTCAGGGTGGACCGAATTGGAAAAGAATATGACCTTTCAAAAAAAAAGAATTGAAAAAGAATATTAATATTATAAATTTCTAAAGAGCAGAGCCACCGCAAATTGATTCTTGTCACAATTAAAAATTTTATTTTAACAAATATTCCATTTGTAAAGTGGGTTGTTAGGCACGTCTTCCTTTTGTCTCTTTTAGCCAATAAAACATCATGATAGGAATTTGTGTGCGGTCCCGATCTTTTTCTAAGCACTTAATTTTTAAAAAAAAATAAATCATAACCAACTAATTAAAACTAAATATAAGAAATTAATTAGCAAATCCAGATGCTTGAAATTATATGTAATGAAATTAATTATTTAATTGTAATTACTAATTATTTGTTAAGCTCTAATTTCAACAATTTAAATCATCATTTCTCGATTTGGATGGGCATTTTGGCCTCACAGAGTTCAGATCACCAACACATCCACAATTCCAACTTATTATAGCGTTTAATTTATCCGACAAGATTTAATTTGTCTGTTTGTTAGCCACCAACTTTGTTGTTAATTAAGAAGAAATAGATTAAGGTCAAACAC
>VALG01005518.1:0-19831 GCA_009835305.1 Ipomoea purpurea
TTTTTTAAAAACCTTTTCCTTGAGAAATGATACAAATATACAATTAACAAAGGATATTAATGCATGTAGCAGTAAACTACAGTATCTCATTATATGAATAAGATAGAGTGCTCTACCTGCAGCTCCTGTTCAGGAAGCTTTAGTCTTTCACCATGTCTCTTACATTGAGATATACTTTTGTACAACTGTACAGTAGCAATAAGTGAGAGTTCTCTATACTGCACCAGTGAATAACAAACTATATAATGTGGGGAATTACCTTAGACATTTGCACTGTCGCTGTGACTAGCTTCTTTAAGCCTTAAGCTGAATCTCCATTTCTTACGTCACCAAACATATGAATGGAAGCAAAAGATGCATGCAGTCTATATTTTAAAGCATGCTTAGAGAACTAATGAATAGTGGAGAAATGCAAAGACAAAGCGAAGTCCAACATTACCGCATACAAATCTCAACTGGGTTTTTCCTGTATCGATACAGCTTCATCTTTTCTGCACCCTTTTCCTCTATCCTGAGTACTGGGAATGAGCATTAACATTACTTCAACTTGAGTTGCAAGAAGAATAAGCTTATTCATCAGAGAGCTCATCCTTCCAGCAAAATGTGATGCTCTAGAGAACAGATACAATATATTTAGATAGAACTGAGCTCAAAAAAAAAAAAAAAAAAGGTTCCGTTTGGAAAAACTCAGAAAGTGACTTCCAGATCATTTTCCAGATTCCCCATGTTTTGGCTATACAAAAAAAATAAACGTCAATGGAAAATATAACATTTTGGTCCAACAAAAAAAAGGCTTATTTTTGTGGAAAAAGTTTTCACTATTGATTCTTTAGTCGGAAGACATTTTCCAGGTCTCCTCTCTCACCTATCTCTCCTCGTCTGTCACCCTTTTTGTTTTAGGTTAAAATCCCTAATTCCAGTATTCCACGACTCGCTCTCCGCATCTTTGCGTCTGCAAAGGCCAAAGCGGAAGAGCAACCACTTCCGACCAGTGCCAGCGCCAGCACTTACACCAACAACGAACCGGCACGGTTCAGCTTCATCCCAGTCTCCCTACTCCGGTTCCATACTCGGCTGTTTGAGTTTCACAGTTCGAACTCCCTTCTCAGTTCTTCTTGGCACTCCGCGCATACGGGCCTAAGCCCTATGCATAGCCACTGCTCCAGGTAAACATTATCTCCACATTCTCATCGATAAACAATTTTTAGTATGTATATTTTTTAAGTAATTTTAGAAATTAGTTTACTCGTTGTGTTGGAAGAATGGAAGTTTGGAATTGAATGAATTGAGAACATTTTTAAATTTTTCATGTGCTAATTTTGTGTAATTGTGTTAAATACTTTGGTTATTTGGTGTAAATATACGGAGTAAAAATTTATGTACCACTTTTTTTTTTTTTATATAATGTTTGAATGTAATCAATAAAATAATCATATATTCATATTTCAATATATTAATTTATTTAATATAATTTTATAAATCTTTAGGATGGGCCTGGAGGCCTGGCCCGTTTAGCCCGTCAGAATACAGGTTGGGTTGTAATATCCCAACCCATATAAATAAACAGCGGCAGTAACCAGAGACGGCCAGCCCGTACAGGCTGGGCTGGCTGTTTTGACAGCTCTGACATAAGTGAAGCAAGCAGTATTCAAACTTAATAAAGGAAATAAGGGGTGTTTGGCTTGGGCATGAATTGCATTGATATTGAATTGAATTCATATGAAATGATAGAACTACTTGTTGGTTTGGAGTGAATTGCAATTCCTCAATTCATTATGAATTGCAATTCATAGGTCTCCCCTATGAACTTTGCCCAATCAATGAATTCATAAAGGGAAAGGGAAGAGAAAAGAATACTTTGTCCTTGAATGTTATTATTAAATTTTATCAGCAACAGGGTATTTTTCAGTCTTTATTATCACTTCTCCCATTTTCATTATTCCTCCTACCAACAATGTAATTGTAATTCCTACTTTATTCCCACCGAATTACAATTCCTTTCCCTCTTAATGTTCTAGTTCTGGTATTCCCTTCTCATAGAAAAGGCCAAACAGGATACACATAACCAAGGATAGCATACACAGATGGAGCAAAATCAAACCCTTGTACTTAATTGGTTCAATCATTTCTAGACTAGCAATCTTAACCATCAGTAGCATGATGTTAGACTACAGATTCATTCAGGAACTATCCATATCGCTAAAATAAGCACTTCATGTAAGGATTAAGTTGAAGCACTTCAAAAATCTCTCCAGTATAAGCATTAAGTGAACATATACCTCATGTTGAAGTTCTTCAAGCATTCTATTTGAAACTTCCAGTTGTTCTTCAGCCTGAATAAAGGTAGAATATATATTAATTACCTACTTATTTGGTTAACTGCACGTAGTAAAAGCAGGAAGCTGTTTGAAACTACAATAAACATACCTGATCATGATTATTTTCCACTTGATTCAGCCGACTGATCTCTATTATTGCGATGACCTAAAATTAGACCTGCTTAAAATTTAGTTATCAAATAAGATACTTTATTCTAAATTTCTTTACAAATAAAGTTGCCAAAAGCTCCTATAACTTTGTGAAAAGAAATACCCTTATTATTGTGCTAATCAGTTGCACCAATAAAATGTGCAAAAAGGGTATCATACCATTAGGTAACTTAGAAATTAGATCCCTGTCTCTGTTTTCATGATTATCATCATACTTTTGCCGCTTTCTACGTTGATCTCTGTATCTTTCAGAGCTGTCACCATGATTACTTTGATATTCTCGTTGAAAATCCACCATGTCTCTTCTGTAGTCTTGAGATCTATCTCTATCCACATTATAATCTCTTTCTCGGTCCTGATTATGTATTCGTTGGTATCCTCTACTGTTATGAGTGCGGTCTCGAGACCGATCCTTATGTCCATCCCTAAGTCTATCATAATCATAATCACCTTCTATGTCCCAGCCATCTTTATCACTATCCAAACCTCTCTTAGTGTGATGATGAAAACTCTGAGGACCAAAATTTGGCCTGCCACCTCTGGTCTTTACTTCATTTACTCTTACAGACCTTCCATCAATGGTCTAGGAAAAGTTCAAGAATGAATGAATTGAAGAGAAATAATATTTTTTTAAAAAAATTACTCAGATAAACCAACAATAATTAAAATATTAAGGAATAATCAGTAGTCAAACAGACATAAAGATATACCTTTCCATCCATATCATTGATAGCCTGTTGGGCAGATCGAGGACTTGCGAAGGTGACGAATCCATAACACTTACCCCTAACATTATGGTCATTAATTATCTGGAAATCAAACATGTAAAATGCATTTAACAGGATATATCTTGCATATAAATATTAAATAAACAGAAAGAGTTACGGAAGACAAATAGATCATACATGGTTTTTACAACCAAAAACAAAAATCTGCAACAGGCCACTCTCCAGAAATGGGTTTAAACCAATCACAGTAATAAACCGAATTGGCTCTTGGAATAACTACTACTACCAGAATGCTACAAAGCACACTCCACAGTTAAAGTAATAAGCTAATTCATTTATACAAAGAAATTGAATAAATTCCATAGTAGCTGGATAACAGATATACTTTTATAACTAACAGTTTACTTTACTATAAACATCAGACAACCAGACTTCTTACTATAACAATAAGAACAGAACCTGAGTTTCACAGTTCAATCAAATAACAACCAAGCCACCATGTGGTTAAAGTCATTTTATGCTTCTTTTATGCATTTTAATTCTAGAATTTGTATTATGCAAGCAGATAGCAAACTCAGACTTTCAAGCTTCACCGCCTTCCCTAATACCAACACTAACCATTTCTGCCAATTGAAATGTAAAGAAAATTGCAGCTACAACTAATACAAATTAAAGTGATGAAATAAATAAATAAAGACCACTGGATTTAGAATATTGCCTTTGACGAGGAAAAGTGTGAATTTTGAACTAAAATTAAAAGATAATTATAGTTAATTCAATAGAAGAGCGGGTAATTTAAAATTAAACCCTAATAATAAGCCTAAGCATATGCGCGTGAGTGTATACAGGAGAGCAAAGAGAGTGGAGGGGACCTTGACGTCGACGACTGAACCGTATATATTGAAGACTTGCCGGAGAGTTTCTTCGGTGGCACTGTACGGGAGGCCTCCAACGTAAATCGAGCTCTCGTCGTCGATCGTCATCTTTCGCCGCTGCTAGTGAGTGCTCCACACCGCACCTAATTTCCTGTCTTAATTTACTAGTTTATTTCTTCAAAAAAATAATTAAAAATTTACTAGTTTATTGGGCCACACTGCAGCCAGAGTCCATCAAATGAATTTTGGGCTTTTGACATTTTCGGTTAAAAAGGGCCTGAATTCTTCACTTGTCACATATTTGAATACACCATGTGGGGAGCTTCGGAATATACTCTCTTCACAAGTGCACCACGGCACACATAGCAATGTGCGCCCAAGTACAAAATACGCGCATTTCATGATGACGTCACTTCGTCCATTCGAACTGATCAAATCTCATTATGTGTATTCAGTTAAAATTTTATGTGTATTGTGTTATGCGTTTATGTGTATTCAATTAAGAGTTTATGTGTATTATGTTAACCAAACCCATTATGTGTATTCAGTTAAAACTTAAAAGTTTATGTGTGTTGTATTATGAATTTATGTGTATTATGTATTATGTTAGATTATGTGTATTCTGTTATGAGTTTATGTTATTTATTATGAGTTTATGTGCATTCGAAATAGAGAATTTTTTTTAACAACTTAACAAAACGACATCCTTATTGGGAGGCGCGGGGCGCACAGTGCTATGTACGCTTGGTGCACGGTATAACGATTGCTCTTCACACGCCCCGGTTCGTTCTTATGTTTGCGCTTTAGGACTACTTTGTCTACTTTTTTGAATTGGTTTATTTACTTTGTTCTAAATCTGCAAATGTTTTAGCTCATACATTAACCGTTTCTCAGGCTGGTTCTTTGTATTGGGACTCTGTCCCTCTTGACATTATTTTCGGCTTAATTTAATTCAAGATTTGCCTTGTTTTCAAAAAAATTAAAAAAAAAATAACACGATGTGGAGACCAATCGTTATACTGTGGAACTGTGTCACACGGTTCTATGTTTATAATTATTGAACTATATGTTCATAATTATACAGTTATATATTCATAATTATATTCACAACTCTATGTTCATAATTTTTAAACTATATGTTTCATAATTATGAACAGTTTTGGAACCGTGTCAATAGTGGAATATATTTCAACAAAATTAGTTACCGAAACCATTGTAGTTACCAACTTTTAAACATGTCTAGATCTTCAAGATGACTCAACCAATATTTTATATTTTAAATAAGAGTTAATACCCGATTTGATCCCTCGATTTCACCATTTTGGTCCTCAACTTCTAAATTTACTAATTTCATCCCAATTATGCAATTGTTAACCAAAATGATCCCAATCATGACTATTTTAGTTTGAACAAAGAATTATTTTAGGTAAAAATTGGTTAGCTTGACAACTCTCATTTTTCCTCCTTCTAGGTTATAACTTTTCAATTTTAACTAATTTTCAATTCAACTAGACTTGCCAAATATAGCCTTAATTATCATCTTTACTATAGAGTATACACATAGATCATAGATGTCTACATTTTTTCATACCAATATCTGCATTTTGAGAGATAAAACTAATCCATCGAGTTTCGATTGTCTCAAATCCCTCCCATCCACTCGAACCAAACCTGCTTAATTTTGGTATAAATATTCACATACATCTGATTAAATAAACTTATTATATGGTGTTATCTGCTCCATCTAAAAAAGTGTTGGCAATAGGATCAAATCTTTAAAGACAATAATACTGTAGCTAACTAAGTGGCTTTACCATGTTGATCTGATCCCAACTCAAGAAAAGAGGAAAAGGGGCCATTTGCATATTTGCATGCAACCTCCCTCATTATTTCCCATCATCATATTCATAATTCATAAACCATCCACTCATCACTCGGATCTGATCCCTCTCCATCATCATCATCATCAACACAATAATCTTTTGCTAATGTCAAAGTCTAATGATGGTTTTTCTCATAAGCACAACGTGCAATGCTCATGATAGTACTACAGTGATCTGATGATTGAGAGCAAAAGGAATGTTGATCTAAATTAAAGAAGATCAGATAGGTGAAAAAGAGGGATAAATTGGTTAAAGATTGGTACTTTTTTTATGTGTACAAATTCATGCATTGCATGCCCCTCTTTCCCTTTTTGTTTGTGCTTTAATTTGCAGCAGCATCTATATATCACATATGATATGTAATGATAACCGGGGTGACAAAAGCGTTTTCACCACTTAGGTCTAATCACCATAATTTCCTCACATTTAAAGAGTGAAAAACTTGATCTTGAATATGCATGCCCATCATCCATATATGGTGGGATCCAATCTCCAGCAACCAATCTTTTGTATTTTTGTCTCCTTTCTGGAAAAGAAAGCCAGTAAATAAACTAGACGTTCATCTTTAATTTCACTCGATTTTGTTATTCATTGAGGAGTTGAAATTTTTTATAAAGCTTCACTCCTTTTAAAACCATTATGAAAAAGAGTACCAACAAAGATCAGATCTTCACAGGTGCATCTCTTTTAAGGTATCTGTGGTGTCTAGTGAGTTGCATGCATTACTACCACAACTTTGTCTGGTTTTCATCATGTTTTGGGACAAATTTTAGTCTCTCAATTTTGATTCTTGGTACAATTTTATTGTACTACGTGTGTAAGTATGATCTTAAATTATATTCGATTAAACCCAATGATTGATATAAATGGTCCTATGGAAGGGTGTGGATTTATGGTCTTCTCTCTACTTATCAAGCCATATTGTCTAGCATCCTCATTGAGGTTAATTATTAAGTTAAAGCCACTAAATAAAGGCTAATCCAATGGACCATAGTCCACATTGTAAGTTGGATCACTGATATGTTCATTTTTAATATACTATCAATTTACTTTTTGAATATTCTTTTAATCTATCACTTAATACATTACAAATGAAAATTCATATACTAAAAGGGCATCTATCAGCGATCCCTTATGCTATGGACATGAATCACAATATAATTTTAGATGAAGACGTTACGTTGAGCAATCAACACATTTTCAAAACATCATTTGCATTGTCCCAGCCAGACAGTAAAAAAAATGTTGGTAAAATACATGGAGAGAGTGTTAGCACAAATCTTTATTGTAAATATGAACGTTATTTCACAACATAACAATAAACCGACTATACGCGTTTATACTATTCTATCGTAGTAAACACAGTGACATAATTTTCTCATTTTTTATATATATACATAGGAAATGGACCATGGTCTAGCGGAACGTGTAAACCATTACAAATATGACTTCATTTTTTAGTATATGAAATGCTCATGTAGTTTATTACAAGTTTCATTTTTAATAATACTATAATAACACCTAAAAATAATTGATATCATTAAAAATGAACACATAGTATACTTGAAATAACCGTCTATTAATGGTTTACTTGCCTAGAAGAAAGTTGAATGGTCAATACATTTTCAAAACATGATTTGATATTTCCCAATTTAGATGATAAAAATATTACCGTGAAATAATTTGAACACATTTTGAAATGTTGTTTCCACATTGTGGTTAGTGAAATTTAATCCCGAGTCATTGTTTTTTCAAACTTCATCCTCTATGTGACCAAATGAGTTGCCATCGCAAGCTAAAGTGCTAAACAAAACTAATGTTATTTATAACTTATTTTATAGGAGTAGGAGATCCGTATGACATAATTTCCCATTTTCCTTAACACAGAAAATAATTGAACATTATATTTTTAACGGAACAAGGTCAAATAGGTCATTCAAGCTGCACACCAAAATGCAATTAGGCCAGCGAACTAAAAACAATGAAATTGAGTTCCCGAACAACACAAAATTATGCGTTCAGACCCAAAATGACCCGTTTACCTGAAAGGACGGTTACCAATTTTAAAAATAATTTAAATAATTAATTAAAATTTTTAAAAAAAAAAAAAAAAAAAAAAAAAAAAAAAAAACACTGGCGGGCGACTTCGTCTAATATGGCCAGAGACCACCGGCCATGGAGGAGACGAAGAGACATTCATCTCCATGGCCAAGGAGATGAAGACATTCGTGCTGCATAAGAACGAAGGGAGCCGACGAAGCGACTGGTCTGTTTTAGTTTTTTTTTTTTTAACATTTTAATTAATTATTTTATTTAAAGTTATTTAAAATATTATTTTAAAATTGGTAACCGTCATGTCAGCATAATTTCAGGTAAACATGTTATTTTGGGTCTAATTGCATGAATGTGTCTGTCATGAATCTAATTGCATTGCTTTGAGTCTGGTGACCTAATTGCATTTTGGTGGATTGTTATTGCTGTGGAACTGTGCGCAAGGTAGACACAGTTCCATGTTGCCAGACACATTATAAACTCTATGTTTCATGAATTTTGAACTTCATATTCACGGAATTATTGAATTCGTATACAGCCCAAGCCCACAAACAAAGATATCATCAATACTAAATGATTACATATATAAATAATAGATCGGGATAGATAATATATTATTAACGCTATTAATAGATAATATTAAATAATCTTATATGGAACGTGGATAATGAATATCCATAACAGTAATAAAAATATATATCCATTTGGGGGGGCATGGTGAGTTGCCGTAGGTTTCACTTTTATTGTCCTATTTCTAACAGAGGAAAAGGTCGCGTAGTGAGGTCTTTCCGGTAGTGTGGGGATGGGCGTGAGGGCGAGGAGGTGGCGAGCGGTCGGAGTCTGGGGCAGGGAGAGCGCAGCGAACCAGGGTGTGTGGTGAGTGCACTTCCCAGGTGAAGCCTTATCAGTTAGCGCCACTTACAGCTTTGACTTCGTTGAGTGAGTGGTGAGAGCGAGAGGAGAGTGGGGAGAAGGCAGGCGGGAGCGCAGCGGCCATTGTACGGGGAGGCCTCGGGAGCGACGTGGTGGCGGAGAGTTCGCGGGAAGCGGCTTCGGCGAGGTGAGGCACTACGTAGATGCAAGGTCTGATTACGCAATATTAATATTATATGTTATTTTTTCTTGTTTTTCTTTCTTATCTTGTACGCGCAGGTCCCGAGCTGCGAGAAGGCAGGGGTGACGTCTGATGATGTGATGATGGGTGAGTGGGCAGTATATAGCTGGTGGAGGAGGGCGGTGTGGTGTGTGTTTATCGAGCCATGGTATGGTGGCGTGTGTGCCCTGTGTTCGGGTGTTTGCTTGTAGTTGGGCTTCGTGTCCGTGTGGGTGCATGGTTGTTCTTTTGTTTTTTTGCGATTATTAACAATTATATATTTTTTTATGCTTTTTTATATAATTACGATGCTATTAAACAGTTTAATTAAAGCCTGCAAACATATATAACATTTTTCTGTACTGCACGCTTAAAGCCCTTCTCTACTCTCTTTTTTTCTCTCTTCTCTTCTTTCTTTCCATGAAAGTTCTCTTTTCTCCTTGAAGGCTGTGATCCCTTGGTTTTTATATTCCTTTCCTTCTTCTTTACTCAGTGTATATATATATATAACTAAGGCAAGTTTAATTTCTTTAACAGCTTTTGAATTCAATTTTTAATTTTCTGCCATAGTCTTAGTCTGTTTAAGAATAACATACCTCAACAGACATATAAATACGGAGAAACTTATAGGGCGATTTAGAATGTTATTTAGATGTGATGCATTCGAAAAAGCATGGGCAACTTCCTACGCAGTCGTCATGCCGTTCGCTGAGAGGTCATGTTAGCGACTCACAGAAAGCGCATATGGAACGGAAATAAGTATCATAGCACAAGTTTCTCCATCCGAAATAACAAGCTGCTGACGCATAATAAGATTTACATTATCAGCTGCTTTAATTTGTTGTTCCTCATAATTCATTATATGGGCTGGCGTCAGCGTCTTTCGTATTCTAAAACCACTTCCCGGTAGTGGACTCCATTTTTTTGGCACTGAATCTGGTAAGGCGGAACAAAGAGGGTTCATTTTTGCTCGTTTTGTGCTAACTGAGCTTGATGTCAATGTTTGCGAGTCCTGAACGTATCCCACCCGTTGTAAGTGACCAACAGGAAATTCCTTGGGTTGTGTTCCGCGCGAAGGAGTTACAATCATAGTCAATAACGTTTGTGTGATGACCCAAAACAGCTCAACTCTGTGGAGCATTTGAGTTGCCGCTGTTTTAAAGCCTTTTAATGTTCAAAGCACCCTTCATTTCCGATCGAGATATAATGTCCGAAATCTATCTGGGCAATGCAAGTTCGTGGGTAGGGTAAGACTCTCAGAACCTCCTAAACTAGGCTATGCTGCTCTAAACCCCTTCATGTCAAATTCTCTCTCTCTCTCTCTCTAGCCTAGCTTGACACAACAACAACTCTTGATCCTGCCACTTCAATATTAACCTTTAGATCATACAGTACATACGGCATAGGTGATTATTTTAGTGTATTTACTCTAGACCACCTATAATAGGTGAGTAATAAAACAAAATATAAAGTAATAAGGTACTATATCGGTTTGGTCTTGTTAGAGACCAGGGCATGCTGAGCTTTCCAGTTAATGATCGCTCAGGGAGAGAAACCATAGCTTCAAGTTGGGTTCGCAAAGGATCCACAAGCTACAGGATTCGTGTGTCCAAGGTACCGTCTTTCTCTCCTTTATCCTTACTACCACATTTTACATTACATTATACTTCTGTGTTACAATAACATTTTTTTTGTGTGTTTGTTTTGAAAAAAACTGTTTCAGGTTTTCCCAGCCTAAGAAAAGGAAACAACAAAAAAAACTTGGGGTTGGTGGTGAGTCATCAAAGGCAGTACCGTACAAGAAAAGCCGTAGAAAATACAGCATATATAAAGATATACAGACATGCTTTACCTTGTTTGAATTTTAGATTGGGGAATAGGGATTGGGGTGGCTGGATCAGACTTTTAAGAGGGGGAGGAGTAATAGCATGCACAGGGCGGAGGTGTTGCGGTGCGGGGGGCAACATAAATTGAGTGATATCGCGATGAACGTGGAATAATTGACTCGATATTTTTAAAAAAAAAAATCATATAATTTTAGAACATGATCTGTAAAATTAAAAAAAAAAGAAATATGTATAAGCCATATTTTTGGCATATCATATTCAAGAAGAAATACTTTTTTGAGCATTGTTAGACAATATTGTGAGGTGTATGTTCAGAACATAAGAATCATATTTTTTGCTCAGGACCTAGTTGTTTTGTGTGTGTAACTCCTGAATCAATAAGAATTTTGAAAGCTTATTTTAAAGTTTGTTGTTTTGGAGAGTGCAGTTATACTTTATTTGGGTGAAGGCAATCTGTTAGTGCTGTGGAACCGGTGTTCTAATGTTCTATCCTAAGAAATTATTATGTGTTATAATTATAAAAGCTATATAATTCATAAATTTTTCAACTTCATTTTTCATAATTATTGAACTCTATATTCACAAATTACAGAACTCTATGTTCATAAAAATTTTAAATTGAACAATATGTATCGTATTATAAAGCTATATATTATATAGTTTTTTAACTCCATATTCACAATTAATTGGAATCATCATAATGCTCATCAAATTAACAAACTTAATATGTTCATGATTTTTTTGTTCCGACTCATAATGTAATAATTTATGAAACTATATGAAATAATTTTTAACTATATACGGTTCATAATTAGGTGAATCATTTTAGACTATGTCCACCTTACAGGTAACCACCGTTCACAAAACATAATTTGCCTTGGTAAAGGGCCAAAAAAATAATCATATCACTATTAATACATTTTTTTTTTGGGAAGGGGGGGCCAGACCCCAAGAACACATTACAGTTTTCCTAAAAGATTCTCTCTCATATTAGGTGTTCCCAGTGTTCAATTAAGCAAACATAATAATTTGGGGGGACGGGGGGCCAAGGGGCCCCTGCACCACATGCACTCCGCCCTGAGCATGTCAGTAGTGATATACATACATAATAATGGACGGCCGTTTAGGGTGGTTGGTCGTTCCATTATCATAATCAAAGTGTAGTTAATTTCAATAGTTCAAAACTCTGTAACGATCATTCACCAAAACTTCAAAGAAAGGGGTCCGTGGGGACCCCCCAAAATAAAAAATAAAATCCTTTTTAGATAGATATATATAGGGTTTGGTTTGGGAGTGTGGATCAAGCCTAACAGTCGCAATTTGAGATTTACTCTAGACTCAGTTCCTTATGGATATTAAATACTGGTTCTCCTACAGTCCCACCTAATGGACCGCTAAGTCATCTTGATTTACTGCCTCAAAAAATCTTGTCCCGCTGAGATGGTTGGGTGTTTCGGGGATGAAGAATGTGTGTATGGTTTGGAAGTGTTGGTGGATAGTGTGCGTACAATCTCATTCTCATTCTCATAATTGTGATTGCGGTTTGGGTGTGTTTTGGCGTTTGGTTGTGGGCGGGCCTTATTTTTAGGTGTGTTGGAATGGACACGAGTCGACGAGAGGGAGGGAATTACAGCAAAATATTCTTTAGTGTTGTTTTCCTCTTTTGTTTATTATTGACTTTACCCACACGTGATGGGTGGTTAGTTGTTAAACTATGGGTACGGTTTGAATGGACCAAATCTTTGTGCTTTCTATCTTCACCACTTTGCATATTTCCTTTTAGTCTACCAGCTGCCACGCAACAAACGACACATAGCTAGAGGACCCCCACTCCCCAACATCATTTCTTACTTTGAATCTTGTCTCACTCGTATATTCTCAAAGTCGACAGATTTTATGTGCGCGCTGACATTTACTATTGACCATGTCTAATGAGTCATCAATATACATCTTCCTAATACTCTGTCAGGTAAGTATGGAAATCTTGGGATTAAGAATTCAGCCTTTTGAGAGAAGTCTAACATTTTATGTAAAATGAATTCAGTAACATCGATCTTTTGATATTTATTTTTCACATTTTTAGAAAAAAAATATAATTTAATTCCTGTATTATGCTCAAATATCTTTATTCTGTAGGAGGCATTTGATTCTTTGTATTAATTGTTTCTACTCTAACCAACTAATAAAATCGATATTTCAAGTAATTTTTTTCATGAAATTTAAACTCAATTCATTTTTAATGTATTTCATTGAACTAAATGAGTCATTAATGTTGAGTCAAACGATAGATCAGAATTAGTATTTTGATACGATGTTCAATCAGTTCAAGTTTTTTTTCTTTTTGAAATAAAATTCACGAGTTTATATTAGTTGAGTTGTTGGTCTTATTTTATATATATAAAATTCAAAACTTACTTTAATGTATATGTATATATTTATATATGGTAGGTCATGGGTTCGACATCAGTGAGAATGATATAATATTGATTCTTTGTGCTTTGGTAGGTTGAGAAAATAGTTAGATATTACATTGTCTTCTAATCAATTTATCAACACTCAATATTCTTTTTCTGGTCAATCAAAGGGAGCAATTCTAATTTCTAATACTGAATTCTATAGGGTTGAATAAAAATTCGATTGACCATTTGATATCATTGCTATGCTTAGTGTGTGACTCGTTGATTTTTTAGGGTTAGGATTAAACCAGACCCATAGTATGAACTGCTAACTTGGATGAATGCGCTAAACTACTGGATAAGGAGAGATGAGCGGAAATAAACCGATTGTCTATCACCCTTCAATTCATTCTTATTACTTTTTCAATATGAAAACGAAAAGAATGAAAAAGAAAATGGTCGTCTTATTATCCATGATAAAATAGGTTAATCGTTACAACCAGTATGCCAACTTAGCGTATTTTTTTGTTTGTCGCCCCGTAACTCTTCCTCAGCCAGGCTTGGGTTCATGAGTTTTATCGAAGGTATGAATCTATTTTCTTGGTGAGTCTTTGAATCTAGAAAGAATACAGAAAGAAATAGGCTAAGAATCTTTTTTTGAGACGAACGAACTCCTTTTGAATGCTACAAGATCCGTTCATTCTTTTCTCTGATAGATGGTCAGAACTTCATCTGGGTTCGAATCCGATCTCGTTCGAAATCATATCAAGACATTTCCTATTTGATATAGCTATTTGCGCAAGTATTTTACGGTTAAGAAGCAATTGGTTCTTGTACAGATCGTGTATGGATTTACTATAACTATAGGATACTCCCGCACTAGTCACTAAGATTGTTATTGTAGTGCACGTAATAAGTTAGTTTATATTAAGGATATCTTAAATCTACTACTTTGATCAAGGTTTCAATCTACTTTGATGGAGTTTTTAAATTTTCTTTCTTTTATGACTCAGGTCACAAGATCCAATATTATTGTGTGACTATAATTATATAAATCTTAGATTAGCTACATAATCCGGAGTTAGTAATGTTATAATTACTTCAAGGATTGATGGAACGGTAAATCAGTGATACCCCATTGTTTCTTAGACGTATGATTTTAGATCACCTTAAAATTATCCTCAATGCGTACGCTGTGTTAACCCATCCTTATCCTTATATAATATATCATAATAATAATAGATAATAATAATCAGATAATATAATAATAATTGTTTTATTGAAATAAAATATGAATTGTCAAATAATACATGCATAACAAAGTACATGTTAACTTAACTTCAAAGTACGATATATATATATATCAAGTGTAATACGTGTAAATCATAGTAGCTCTAATATAAAGAAGGAATGATATATACACAATTGGGAGTGGGTCAAAACTGATACCAGGCCCCTTTGTTTTAATGCCCAGGCCAACAACACTAGACATATAAATGTTAGATAGGTAGGAGAGAGTAATTATGAGTAGTTTTGGCAGGCAGAATAGTTAAAATGGAATAGGTGGTTGTGGTGGTCTCCGCTCTAAAGTGTGTACGTGCAGTCTCTGTACAATAAATTTAAAGGCCAACAAATGGATGTAGCATTGAGGGAGTGATAACTTGTAGTAGAGAGATAAACTCTTGAGCTTTGCAGTGGCTCGTCGTTATTCACCAAACCCCCATCCTTTATTGGTCAAATGAATCATTGTTACCCTACCGCGAAAACATTTCATAGTTTGCTTTTTTCCTCTACTCTATGTCACATTTCGCAAGACAGGATTTGGACTTTACAAATATGGTGAGTGCTTGTCTTATAAATAGTATCAGAGTCCTGGCAGGGTGCTGGGGAAATTGGTTTAGTAAGATCGGTGAAAGGCACAGATGAGACGCATTACTCTAGAAGGAGGGTAGCTTCATCTGAGATTGTGGAGAATTAATGCAGAATTTGATTGAATTCTTGAAGTGATAGATAAATGAGGTACAGTAATATGCGTTTAATGAGAGGTGTATATTTGTGAAATTAGGCAGAAATCAACATTCCACCACATCTGAATCCAGAGCCAACCACTTGGACCGTTATGGTGAAACCATTCTGGCATGAGTTATGAAGAACATCCTATCATCGGTGTGAACCACCATTGAATCTCAAACCCCCCGTAATTTTAATTTTATTTTCCAACAGTCAACTCCTGTTGTCTTCTTGAAATTACCTGCTGGGTTGCCAGTTAGTAGTAGGTTAAAAATCTCTCCTGCCATAGCTCTCAGCCAGGAATTTTCCCTTTCTGGCACTACCTCCAATATTAATTGCTCTCCCTGTCATTAGTTCACAGTCCTCCAGCTTTTTACTGTACTTATTTAAAAAAAATAAATTAACGACCCACATTTCTGCTTTCTGCTGCTTGATAAATCATTCAGACTTATTCTTGTCATTTAAAGGTTTTTGTACCTTATTGCTTGCCACCCACCCTTCATCGGCTTTGATTGGGGATTGTGTTTTACAGTATTTACTTTTGTCTTCCTTACTTCCTCTGATTTGTGCCATGAAGAATTCTTTTCTAAAGAAAAGATCCAACTTTGTTTGGTATTGGATGGGTACAAGAAACCAACCAAAAATTTTCTGATATTGACCGGAGGAATGTTGGAAGTCAGAAGTTATCCTTGCACTTGTTCACGGACTCAATGGGGGGTCGGGGGTGGGGGTGGGATTTAAACAATAGAACAACTGGGTAATAACCGTATGGGGTTCTGTCGTCATCTGTTTTCCTGACATGACACGCCATTGAAGATTTATTTCGTTAGCATTAAGGAAGACATTCACTTCTGTCCCTTCATCCCACCCCTCAGGTGTTTTCAAATGTTTAAAACTTTAACTTCCTATATATATCACAGTAATTTACTGCAAGATTTTGATTTTAATTTTTTGGGTTTGGATCTATGTTGGTTGATTGCCTAACTGGGATCTGCATGCGTTTGCATGGCTCTTTTCTTACTTTTGGTGTAAACCTTTTTCAGGGGGAAACGTGCTGCGACAGAAGCGTGTCATAATAGAAGATTTGATTTTTCCTATCACTAATTCCCTTTTGCACTGTGTTTTTTTATTTGTCCTATGACTTCGTTAATTCTCCTCCCCACTCTATAACTAAGTCCTATTCTTTGGTCTTACTACCATATTCTTATAGCTCTGAATGCAATTAATTTTTTAGGTGTGAAAGGGCACATCCAGATCAGACGATTTCAACAACAAATAGGAATGCCTTGGCAATGAAAAGAGCCTGACGGAAAAGCATGTGATCTCAGAAATCCATTGCAGGAGTCGAGGAATCAAGAATCTCTGGTGTTCGAATCCTTGCTCGAGATGCGATGGTGAAGAAGAGCCAAGGGGAGAAGGGGAGGAGGAAGGGAAGGGGTAACGAAATGCAAAAATGTTGGAGATTGGTGGTAATGATAATATCCCCCTTCTTCTTCGTGGACCGGAGGACTTTCTTTTCCACTGGCTGGCATATGGCAATTGGGGACCAAATGTAAATGTTGTGACGGTCATCACTTCGTTACTGAGCTATCGGATAGAACTTAAGCCAGTATACGTAAGGCCAATTGTTGGTTCTAATTTCCTCGGGTGCATTAATCCGAGTAATTCTATACATTTTAGTGTGTTCGAATACAGGTGACGTTTAGCCCGGAATATTAAATTCCGACGTCGATTGAACAAAGCTTACTATCGACTGAGTTGGTAAAACGCCAAAAGAAAACCTCGAGCGTGGGAAATAAGGCTTCCGGTGGTAGTGATGGGGCGGAATGCTGTACACCAGCTGGATTGTCCCTTTAATCACAAAAGACTTTGTCAATAATCTAGCTGATGATGCTGAATGATGGCATCACAAAGTAACAGTTAGGACTACTAAATTGCTATATAATATATATATATACTATACCTCCATTCTCAGGTCGAATGGATCTTAGTTAAAAGCGTTGTTGATTATATCTGTTAGGGAGCGTCGATTTACTGTCCACATCAGGTTCTCAGCTCAGGCGACATGGCTCAGTTCGCCACAATTTTCTAGGCTGGGAAACAAGCTGATGCCCTTCTTCAAGTGCTTAAATTTCGATGTTGTATTGAGGGAACTGCATCCCGAAGGTTTAATTCATAATCTCTTCTCCAATCCCCAACCAAGAGATTTTCGCATTCATTACATTCTCAATATATATATGTCGAATGCTTGTAGGTATAATATCTGTTGGGAGTTCTTCATTCCTCCTAGTATCAAGAAACCAGTAGGCTCTTGGTATTGAGGCTTACAGTCTTGGCGGGCTTCTATCAGAGTATAAAACCGACTCAATGGGATATCTGAATCGTTGGGTGGATAGTCCTGTAAATCCCACAAGTCGGTTTCCTTTTTATGAATCTTGATCCCCCATATTAGTATTATAAATGATGTTTTACTTAGAATTAACGGTTTATATGTTCTGGGCAGATATGTCAACGAAGCATTCATAGAACCTCTCCCGGTTGGTTGAGTTTGTGATCAGTTTTAGGACAGATATAAAGTTTCCAGGCCACTGTCGATGCAAGTCGGGGTTAGGTACGATTACCTTATTGGTCGAAAGAATAATTTACTGGGCACCTAGTACATTGAATGTTACTAATTCTGAGGTTAAAAGCCCTGAGAGGTGTCCAAGGTTGAGTTAAGCCACAGGGGAAACATTAGAGAAAATACTAGAATTTCGGGTTTAAATACACACCAACCAGGGAGTAATGTAACATTGATATTCACCATTCATTTCTATTATAATAGCTTTGGTGTTTCTTGGCTCCTTATTACTTATTCTGATGAATATAGTTTTCGGTTGATGAGGAAGAACTGAAATCAGTAATCGAGTATTTTCAAGAGATGTTGGATATCCATTCAATATCCCGCATTTACTTGCTCCAAGTGGGGTAAAGGAAATTAATTATTCTACAATGGAGGTAAATTAGTAGTTGAATTGATTTTCCCAATATGTTTAAAATGTTTATCTTTAGGCAAAAAATCCAAAGTCCGATTTTGGCTTCAATAGGCTTGTAAGATTGTTGGGGCAGAGGTATACGACGGCTGATGAGAAGTCAGAATATTCGTTGCTAAATCTTTCATGCCAAAGGCCTAGAGAGCAAAACTCGACATTCTGCAGGTTGTTAAGCAAAATGGATACAAGGAAGAACGCCTTGCAAGGAATTTGGATCAACATTGATGATAAGCTACATCGGTTGAGCTCGTGTTCTCCTGCACCATGGGTTATGCTTGGTTGTGTCTTGAAATTTAGCTTCAAGCGTGATGATATATATTCCCATTCGTTTTTTCGTTTCTTTTAGTTGAAATGAACCATGATTCTGGAAGGAAAAGGATGTGACCTCAGCAGGTCGTGGAAAATGAGTAAATAAGGTAGGTCGGTTCTCAACTAACAAACTGTATTTTTGTTCTAGTACCGAGGATCATGATATTTTCTCCCGTTACGAAGTAATTAAGAAGGCACTGTCAAGCACAGGCTTCTCAATGTTCTGGTATGTGCCAGGAAACGCTGCTGGGCTTTTTGCCACGTAGCCAGATGTGTCAGTCTCTGGAATGGTAAACAATTTTATCGTTTAATGTTGGAAATTATGTTATTTGCCAATACAATGGTTTTCATTTTTGCTTTGATTCAGAATTACATTGTGACCAGTCTACCCGATCTATTCGGCTAAACCAGATCAGGTAATAGAAGGTTCTGAACTACGTTTATCAATGTTGCTCAACAACTGCGAGAAAAGAATTGAACCTATCATAGCCATTCTTCAGACCAATACCGTCCTTTGTATGTACGTTTCCAGCTAATACTCACCTTAGTTAAGAATTATTGACATTCTTAGAATAATATACTGAATGAGTTAATTCTTGATATTCAGTACACATCTGAAGCGGAATTTGTGAAAGCGTGGGACTGTATCGCGTGCTCTCACAAAATGTGTCTTAAAGATCAGCAACAATACCATGTCGAAATGTATCGTTTAGATTATGTGAAGGAAGTTTGAAGTATGAACCGAAAAACGTGCTCAATTAATATAATTATTAGTAAATGTGGTTTTGAAATGTGTAATGCGATGGAGGAAGAAATACTGTGCTTTTTAATGCCTTGGATGAATTCTCTGGTGAGCGACATCCCAACGATCGTGGGCGTTTTCGGGGCTGATGTTACTCATCCGAATCCTGGGGATGGTAGCATCAATAGCCGCTGTAAGCAATCTGCTTAGCTTCTTGGGTTTGAATGATACTGCAAATTAAGATAAATTTTTGATGGCATCTTACTGTTATTTGGTGAGGTCGTGCCGT
Organism: Ipomoea purpurea; assembly: GCA_009835305.1. Taxonomy (NCBI): domain Eukaryota; kingdom Viridiplantae; phylum Streptophyta; class Magnoliopsida; order Solanales; family Convolvulaceae; genus Ipomoea; species Ipomoea purpurea. The sequence continues at coordinate 19,746 of VALG01005518.1, forward strand.
CTGCAGATTGCCGAGGTTACAAAGATGCGGTTTAATGTGTGTCAGCACATCGTGAAGAGTCATTCAGGTATTCTACAGAACTGGCA
>VALG01005524.1:0-21097 GCA_009835305.1 Ipomoea purpurea
AAATACTTAAATCATTGGCCCCAATCTGAATTTTTTTACAATCAATAACACAACAATTCTAATCATCAAATCAGAATTAAAATAGAAACAAAGATTGAAACTTTAGGTTACCCAATAATAAAAAAGGGAGAGAGAGGTATATTAAAACCTATCGAGCATATGGATATATTTCATTCTACAAATTGGGCTTCTATACCAAACAGAAAAGACACAAAGCACAAATACTGGAAATGAAGTGATCAGAACCTGTCGGGATTCATGTATAACATCACAAATGTATCAGTGGATTGACAGACATGAATTATATCGTCACCTCACTTCAGTATACCTAAATTTTACAATATATAAAATAAAAGAAAGAATTGAAAAATTAAAACCGTGAATGCTCAGAACTTCTTAGAGGATTTGTGCAACTATCAAAGACATGTCTCAAGCACATAGAAAGTATTCATCCATGCACTTGTAAATTTACATATCAGGGATATATCATCTCAAAACATATTCAAAATAATCAGAACATACAGAAAGGGAAAACATTAAAATCACAATGGGCATTCAAAACTAACTCACAAGAAAAAAAATGTAAATCCTATTACACCTGGACAGCATAAATAATGGTGGACTCAGTTTATGGGTAGTCGTCAATGTGGTTCAACAATTACGACGAACGAGACCATATCATTAATCATCACAGTCCTACAACAATTTCATTATATAAAAATAAATAAAAAAAATAAATAAAAAATAAATAATAATAAAAAAAAACTAACTACAAGAAATTAAACACACACAAGTAGTTCAAAACATCTAAAATCTTTACAAAATGTTTAAAAATAATAAAAGAAGTTGAGTCATCAGATAGGAGCGAAAGACAAATTTGTTTAATCACAAAGATTATCATTTGAACTATGCACAAAATCATCATATTGACTCTTTCTAGCACAAAAAGACTAGGTTTTTCAAAAAACAAAAACAGGAAGAAAGAAAAAATCATTCAAAAGAGTTAGAAAAACCATTTGCAATAAGATTTTAAGAAATGCCTCAGAAGGAAGGCAGTAGTGTTGTTGTAATCAGGATTAATCATGAACACATTTCCACTATATATCATCATTGGCATTTATGAATAATAGTTGGGAAAAAAAACTCAGAAAGTTGTAATCTTTTAGAAGAAAAATTAAAAACTATGGAAATTTGAGAGCAGAAAGGCGACCTCAGAAGATTAATGTTAGCAACTACTGGGAGAATGCTGGTAGTTATAGCGAATGAAGGAGATGATTAGGGAGGCTAGGGTTTTTGGGGAGTTTCTCGGCATCAGTGAAATGCGCAGTCTCCTACTGATGCTACAAATTGGGCTTCTATGTAAAAGTAGCTGCCTAAAACTGGAGCCCAATATACTTTTTTTTTTTGGCAAGAAGTCCAATAGTCACATTGTCTCTGTTTTGTCCAATCATTATTGTGTAGCATATAGTCTATACAAGTTGTGTGGATCATATTTTGTATGCCCTGTAAATATAATGTACATTCCAATACAAAATAATGTACATTGATTTCAGAAAGATGCTACATCTATTTTTGTACTATAGTATACATTACTTTCTTTTTACTTGTCAAATATTTTTTTTTTTGTAATTTTTTTTTTTATTCTTCTTTTTTATTCGTCTTATCGCCTGCTCCATGCTTATTGTGTAATGTAAAGTTTCGAGTATAAATAAGTACATAGGTATTTTAAAAATTTACTTTTTCATTATGTCCACAATAACACTATTGGACCATGAACACACAATATTTCTTTATTGGCAGAGCCTTATTTAGGAGGCTTATAAATTATGTTTAAGTTAAACTAATAATGTTCTCGCTCCTAACTTCCTAACTTTTTTTCCATCATATTATCTTATTATTTTGAAGGAAGGATGGACATAATTTACCATTTTCCAATTAAGGCCATTTTCTCTTATCCTTTATTCCGCAACTTTCACCGCAAATATTATTATTATTTATTATTATTATTATTATATTATTATTATTAGGGAGATTTGCAACAATATTGCCTACGTTCATTATTGAAGATGCCGATCATGATTATGCTAATAGTTTTATTTCAAAATGTTAATTTTTTTAAAGACAAAATGTTAATATTTTAATATGTAAACAAACTAATTTGAATTTTAGGAAGATGTCCGTTTTAGTCTTTTTACATTTATCAGCCTTATCAAAAAACTAATTTTACCAAACACTTTCAATCATAAACAATTAGTTTAACCGCTCTTCAGTTTTCTACTTCGAGCTATAGCTTTCAGCTAAGTTTGCCAAACAGGAGCAGAAACTTGAAAGTGAATCACCACAAAATTCTCTTTCACCAGGTCACATATAATTGCAATCATTGTACCTTTGATTACACCAAAAACCAAAAAAAACAAAAACAAAAAAACAAAAAAAACAAAAAAAAACAAAAAACAAAACAAAAACAGAAAAAAAAAAAAAAAAAAAAACAAAAAAAAAAAAAAACAAAACAAAAACAAAACAAACAAAAAAAAAAAAATCACCAACTACTACCAAAAAGTGAAAGCTATTATTAATTAGTTGAAATAAAAAATAATTAGTTGAAATAAAAATATTATAGATATTTTTCACTTAGAGTCAAATTTAGAATATTGTAATTACTAAATGAGTTAATTTCCAAAACGATCATCCGACTATGACCTTTTTTAATTAGTTCCTTGACTTTTAATTCTTCAAAGTGGTCCTCCGATTTTTAAATTTTAGTCAAAATGGTCATCAGTTAGCTTTGGCGTTAAGTTGGTGTTAAAATGAAGGGTAAAATTAGAAATTTAGGTTTTGCACTTAATTTAAAGAAATCTGTGATACCTTTTAGGAGTCTGCGCACATATTTCTTCAAATTAAGTTTTTGATCTTCTAGATCTGCAATTCAAAATGTGGGATAATCAACTTCCATATTTTGATGGAATTTACATACCTATTGCTTTGAGAAGGTTTAGCATATATCACACATACTCCGAGTATTATAATTCAAACTTTCACCAAGTTTGAATTATTTTATTTTGAGTTAATGCCTTTTTTTGGTCTTAGACTTATTGATAGTTTGACACTTTTGGTTCTCCATAAAAAAATTGTTAATTTATCAGTAAGGATGCAAAAAACGTTAGGCGCTCCTTAAACGCCAAGGGGGGCGCGCTAGGTGCCGATTTATTTTTTATTATTATTATTTTTTTTAAAAAAATTAGTATTTTCACCCGTGCGATGCACAGAATGGAATTGTTGTAATATATTAAGAATATTTAAATCGATATATAATTATTTAAGAGTTAATTTCACCAGAGGTCGTTTATCTTTCCTGACAATTCCAAATTTAATCCTAGACTATAGTTATTAATTATTACAATTTATTCTATGTTACAACTCTTACGTTAATTATTCTTACTATCATTATTAACACTAATTACTTTAGATATTATTATTACCACTTTATTATATTAATTATTATTATTATTATTATTATTATTGATTATATTATTTATTATATTATTATTATTATATTATTATTTTATTATTATTATTATAATAAAAATTGCCACTTTAGTAGACACTGTTATTGGTCGTTGGACAGTTTTGATCTTCCCGTCAATGAAGCCGTTTGTTAACCGTGAATTAGAAGGGCTTTTCTGTCTTATTCTTCTAATATTGTTTAGACCAGCACTGTTGTGACTCCTGTGGGGCGAGATGGCGAGACTTGGCGGGCTAAGTAGTAACGGTCGGTAGTGAGTAGCAGGAGGTTTCTTCTCCGGCGAGTTGTGGGTACGGCGGCGAGCATACGAGGCAGTAACTCCTTCCGGCGACGGACCAGTAAGGCAGATCTGGCGTACAGCAACAGATCCGGCGAGGTTGGGGCCTTCACCGGTGGTTTTTGGTTCGCGAGCAGAGAGAGGCAGCAGGTCGGCGAACCCTCCTAATGGTAAATAGCAGTGTAGTTGTAGATGACGTGATGTAAAATTTGCACCTGTAAGTCCTCCCTTCCATATTGACCACAAATATCCTTCTCATCTCTCTCTCTCTCTCTGACCACAACTACTTGGTGCACAACCTCAAAAACTCTGTTATTCTACCTGAAATTCATTGAAGTTTCAAGCTGAAAATGTGGAATCCACCGCTCCCCAAAAATCGCATTGTCTAAGGTGTTGGAATGGCCGGTGTTGACTTCCTGGCTGTTGTAGCTTCATTCCCCAACCGGATGATAAAATCCGGAGCACCCAGCTTTGAGGTTCAAGGAGGTGGTAACACTGGCAAATGCTTTGATAAATATTAGAATAGAATTTTAACGCAGAATTATTGTACGAATGTAAAGGTAGAATCAATATATTTTATTAGGAGAGAGATTTTTTAGGAATTAGTTAATTTGGGGCGGAAGTTAAATTTCAGGATTTTGTTTTTTAAATAGTATAGATGTTAACAATTAATATTAGAATAGAAATTTTGACGCAGAATTAGTACGAATGGAAAGTGAATCATATATATAAATGAGAATTTAGAATTGGGCGGGAAGTTAAATTTTTCAGTGATTTTGTTTTTATATATAGTATAGATTGTATTACACTATTTTATTAATATTAGAATATAATTTTAACGCAGAAATATTGTACGAATGGAAAGTAGAAATCTAATATTATTATTATCAGGGAAGATTAGATTTTATTAGGAATTGGGCTGGAAGGTTAAAATTTCAAGATTTTTTATTTTTAATATTAGTATAGATGTATTTACACTTTCTATAATATTAGAATAGAATTTTAACGCAGAATTAATTGCTACGAATGGAAAGTAGAATCAATATCATTTTAATAGTAAGAGGCAGATTTTTTATGATTTGGGGGCGAAAGTTTGAAAATTTCAGGATTTTGGTTTTTATTATATAGTATAGATAGATAGATTAGAATTGTATTACACTTATTTTGATTAATATTAGAATGAATTTTAACGTAAATTATTGTCGAATGGGAGAAAGTAGAAAATTCAATATATTTGTATTTAGGAGATTTTTTGAGGATTGGGCGGGAGTTAAAATTTCAGAATTTGTTTTTATATATAGTATTAGATGGTATAGATTGTATTATGATATTTATAATATTAGATAGAATTTTAACGCAGAATTATTGTACGAATGAAAGTAGAAAATCATATATGATTTAGGAAGAAGATTTTTTTAGGGAATTGGCGGGAGTTAAAATTTCAGGATTTTTTTTATATTATGGTATAGATAAATTTTATTTTTATTTTTTTAAAAAAAAATAAAATTAAAAATTATTGAAAATTCACTAATTAAACATAAGTTCCTCTAATTTTTTCTTACCAATTATCTTACATAGTGGTTGTAAAATCGCTTCTGTCGAATATTGTTAACATCATGACTAAATGCTGTGAGCAAAATAATTAAAATAAGACAAAAAAGAAGCATTTTGGAGAAATTAGAGGATTTCAGGAAACCGCATTGTGGGGACTGTTGCATTTAAGCTTTTTCAGGGATTGGTTTGTTTTAATCTCGAAAAAATACGTTGATTTATATATTTTATTTTAGTGTACCTAATAAGCAGTACGATATCGGTGTTCAAACATTGTTATGCCCTTACCTAAACTATATTTTCTAGAATTAACGAATCTGATACGACCAGAAATAATAAAAAAAAAACTATTGTAAAATAAAAACGAATATGAATATAGATTAAAAAAACGGCCGTTCAATATCGGTATCTCGGCTTATTAGGTTAAGACGCATTTTTCTAAATTCAGGGGCGGGAAGTTAAAATTTCCGGATTTTGTTTATCAACCGCCCGACCTGTCTGCGGTAAGTGTGGGCCTGGATATTTCTGCACGAAACTTCGTTCCGCATTTTTATACCGATAAGCTGGCGCCTAGCCGGCCTAAGTCGCTTGTTAATCTGCTCAGGGTGATACTCTGAATCATATCGAGATTGTGTGATAGATTAGAGACACACATTTATAATTTAGTGGATTCGTTATTGTACAAGATTAGAACTTTTTTTAGCGAATTGTGCCTGTGCGATCGTTATTATTATCGTTTTTTTCAAGTTATGATCCTGGATTTTCTAAAATGAGTGATCATTTCTTTACATTCCAATTAGTGTTTCTTCTCACCTCTAGTTAATTCATTTGTAGATTATGTGTTGTTCTTACACACTACTTCCTGCCGCAGTCCATTAATTAATTGTAGCGATCTAGAATTTTTAACGCAGAAGATGTAGTGTGAAGGGGAGCAAGAACGCGCAGAGGAGAAGGGATGAATTGATGGGACAACAGTGTGAGAGGTAGAAGGAAACAAGCCAGTACACTTAGAATTCTCATCTCTCTCAGACGCAATACTCTTATCTCATCCTCAGGGTGGATACGGAAGTTTAATCCAATATTTCAGGATTTTTGTTTTTCGTCCTAGCCTCTCCAGCTATTTTAGTTCTAGACGCTAAGTCACATCCGCATTGTATACACCTCCTCCCCCCCATCGCAGATACATATGGTCGTGGTGTACGAAATCTTACTGCCACTTTATTTCTCTATCGCATTCCGTAAATTTGGTTGTGAGCGATCCGACTCGAAGAGAGGTTAGGAATCGGCAATAATCCACCGTTCTGATCTGTCCTAGTGAGTGTATATAAGAGTCTCTTTTGTAGAATTGGGCCGGGGGAAGTTAAATTTCATAGAATTTTCCTGATTTTATTTCTAACAACTAATTCCCCCATTTCCTTAGTTTATATCTTTATTAATAGTATACTAGATTGTATATATAACCTAATAATATTCTCTTCTTCTCTTGTATTTATTAATATTTATGTTAGAATTTATTATAGCCATTGCTTACTCTTTTGTACGCAGATAATATATCCGGCAAACGTTAGAAGAATACAAGTGTAAGTGTTAAATTATTTGTTTATGTATAGCGATAGAAATACTTATTTTTAAGGAAATAATTCTCAATTAGGAGACGGTATATATTTATTTATAATAATGGTATTCTTGTGATTTATTGAAAAAACCAAAAGAAATATGTTGGGAAAGTGTTATAAGAATATGTGAGAGTATAGATATAAAATTTTATTTTATGATATTTGAAAAAGAAGCACATAATGAGATTAAAATTAATATGATGAATACCCTCTTCACTAATATTATAAGAACATAAGGTTCCTCTAACATTTTATTTACTCTACAACATAAATAAATATATCAACAGCGGAAACCAAATAAGATGGCAGCGTGGGTTGTGTACATACAAATCGTTAAGAGTGGCCAATAGATGTGTCAATTTTATTTGTAAAAATTCATAATGGTAACGAATAGCGATAGTCCTAAAAACCACATACTTTAAAAATATAAGAATACAACAATAAGAGACAAAAAAAGCAGCTATTTTGTTGTACTGATCATATAGAAGACCAAAACACGCATTTGGACTTGTATATGCTATATGGTGTATCTATATTTAATCTTCGACATCAAAAAATATCATTATTGTAGTGTGTTTATATGTATTTTGATTTGATCAAAATTGTAGTATGCAAATATATGAGTTTACAACGTACTCAGATATGGTCATAATAGAGTTATTGCCGTTACAACCAAAGCGTTGGATCCGTGACACATATATCTCTCCAGACGGAAAAGATCACAAACCACTTACATACCGCCACAATATAGAAAAATTTGAAACAGGGATAAGAGGACACTAAGACTGATCGTGTGAGCCTAACCCGACTACGGCTTCCTCGGAACTACCGATTAAAAGCGCTCGTTCAGTAACTAATCACCGCTATAAACACGAAAAACTGCAGGAGGAGGGCCGTATCTGTCAGATTATCGTCTCAGCTCTATTTAGGTTTGCCGGAGACTGACGTACCATAGCAGCACTATGGCGCAAGAATTTTTTGCATTATATTTTTTGATTTAATTTTAGGACATATTTTAGTCCGCGGCCTACGTGTTAACACCCTACTTTTTTCGGTCTGATTGGAACCTCTTACTTATTTAGTACATCATCTATCACATCGATACTACAAAGTTTTTATTCTGTTTGCATAAACTTGATGACACGCGAACGATCTAATTGAGGATACAAGTATTGTGTCATTCCATGGTGTTTGGACATTCTTTCATACCTCGCCAATCTCATACCGACACTGTTAGATTTTCTTTGGTGATTGGCACAAGCTACTACATCACTGCGCGGCCAGACGAGTATAATTAGGAAGGCATAGCGAGTGTAAAGAATATAGAACGTCGGTGACTAAAGGAATGGAATAGTATACTGGAAAATGTCGACAGGCGTGGGAAAAGCTGAGTACACCAGCTCACCCCCTAAAGAAACCCAAGCCCATCACCTCCACCCAAGTCATTATCCCATATACCTCCTCAAATCATAAGTCCTCATCGCTCTTTATTCGTCGCTAACAATTCACCAGACATTACATGCCCCACGTCAGCACTCGTTTGATCGAATTTCATCTACTGGCCAAGTCTTTTTCGTACATTCTCGTCAAACCGTATAGATTGAGCTAATTGCTCCGCGGGAATAACTCAATGTCTCTTCTCAGGCCATATTGGTCCCACCCCGTCTTCGAAAGGCCAGTGTGTTTGCAAGTCCGGATAAGTACCACGATATGGCAATCCAGATTATTCCATAACAACTAAAATCTGCGACCAAACCATTCAGTTACATCTCCCTTGTTAAGTACCGAAGCCAAAAGTATAATTTCATACTCCAAATCTCTACTTAAAAAGCTTTTCTTTCTGTAAATGCATAACACTTTGAATAAACCATATTTGATGTTATTCTTTTAGTATACAGCATAAGCCTAAAACTCAAGTCAATCTAGCGTTAATAAAAGTAGTTGTTGACATACATTGTATTCTTATTCTAACGATGCAAATGCTCATCTCGTTAATTAATTCTAAAATTTATATTGTTTCTGTGATTAGGAAAAACCAAAGAAATATGTTGGAAAGTGAAGATAGTGATAAAGTTTGAGAAGAAGAGCACATGGAATGATAGAAATACCCCTTATTTAGACGGTCAACAAACAAAAAATTAGGCGGAGAACCAAAAGTGGCACTTTGTCTCAATAAGAGTGGCCAAAATGTGTCAATTTTTTTTATGATGGACGAAAAGTGTCCAACCCCTAATAAGTCTAGGACAAAAAAGCATGATATTACCACTTCAAATATATATAATCATTTTAATCTCAAATTCATTGTTTGGTTGAATTTGAAATTGTGATGAATAATGAGTACAACGACTAATATGCCTATGATTGTCAAGGTGGATCGAAACTCGCGGGCCAACCCTAAACCGCCCTTGATGGGACGGGTTAGGGCCTAGAAATTTTGGCTAACCCGCAGGCTTCTCAATAAAAAGTATAATATAAACACAAATATATAATATTATTTAGGTTTGGAATATAAAATAATACCATAATATTTTTTTTAATTTTGAAGTTGGTCCGCGGGCCTACGTGTAACACCCTACTTTTCTAACTCTTAATTACATCTCTAAACAGTCATTAACATAAACTATGCAGCGAAAAACTAGAAGATGAGTAGTGGGATTGTCACCGCCACAACCACCATTCTTTGGTGATTGCACAAGCTAAAAGGGGTAAAACTACAAATAAGATTAAGTCCGGGTACTAAAAATAAATACTGGAAAAGTAAGGGGGAAAAACGTCACCCAACACAGTCTACAACAATCCTCAAACTAAAGTCATAAGTCTAAATCCATAACATGATCATAATTAAGACTAGAGTTTAGACATCTCAAACTAAGAAACTAATCTAACTCGATCTCTTCTCACTATTGGGCCCCCTTAAAGGGGTTTTGCAAGCAACACAGACAAACAGGAGGAAAAACACCCGTTAGGCACGAAGCTAAGTATAACTACACTCAACCCTGTAAAGCATTCTAGCATACACTTTGAAAACATTTGATATCTTTATAGCAATAAGCTAAAACTCAAACTCATCTTTAGATTTATCACATTCATTCTAGATGCTTGCACCTATAATACTCAGCTGGCATGCCTTTATATATGTATACAGACTGATCACGTAAGATTCATCAAATATAGACTTCTCAGAATAGCGATTATCAACGCAATTCATCGCTTACCAGATGGACTCATGCTAAACAAGCCCACCATATAACCAGGTGTTCACATCTCCACAACCTCTTATCACCATACACTTCCTTAAGTACCAACTTCTACTACATCACAATAATCATGCTCAACCAGGAATACCCTTCAAGTCTAAGCTTTCATTAAACAATTCTCTTACGATGCTCCATTCGCAGTCACAATCATTAATACACATTATGCATCATACTTCTGCATCGCAATCTAAGTGCATCAACATATTCCATACTCCATGGGAGATGCCAATCTCATGCAATTATATAATCAAACTCTCTATGCAATCTCGTGCAACAATATACTCAGGTATCGTATGCACATCTGTAAAACTTATATACATCAATACTCCTTATGCAATCTAGTCGCAACAATATACTCCTGCTCATAATGCAATATAGTGCACATAATAATCAATCATAACTCGTATATAACTCGTGCCAATAATAATACTCCATGGCAAAATCATCATGCAAGATCTAGTGCAATAAGTCATCACATCATGCTCTTATGCAATCTCAGTGCAACTCAATATACATCTACTCATATTCAAATCTAGTGCAACAATACTACTACATCGCTCATATGCAAATCTGATGCAATAATATCTCATACCTCGTATGCTCATTTATAAATTAGAGTACTTTTCTCTGTGGAGGTTCTCTTTGTTACTTTCTCGGTTTCATCTTAACTCCTTTCTTTCTATCGAGTCTATATTGGACCTCTCTTTCTTGAGCTCTCTGTTGAACCCTCTTTCTTTCTTTATACTCGTAGACGGCTTAAGGATTTTACGAGAAGCTGTGACTTACCCCCATCGGAACCCCCGCCCCCACGACCATAGCATTCTGACGCAATACTCTCCAATCTCCTCAACCGTCTACCCACCAATCTCGTGGTTTCAAATCTTGTGGAATCAGGTAATCAAACTATATAGTGTCCGCACACCCCTAAACCAGGGATTCCAAGCCCTGGCGGACGAAGTTTCCAACCTCGTACGTAGGAATACGTCCGCGATACATATACTGGACGCAATGTCCATAAATGAATCTTCCGAGAGGAACATGAGTCCCCAAACGGTGATCCTCCAAAAACGCTCAACCCGACTAATACAATAATACATGAAATATATCTCTCATCGCATCAATCTCCCATCGCCATGCAACAGTCTCTATTTACTTTCTCCAATGCATCAAAGAAATGATATCATACCCCATGATTATGGTTTTCTAAAAGCATTCTTGGACTCCACGTTGGCCCCCTGTATGCCATTTTCTGAAATAATCGAGCTCATGTGAAATGCCTCAAAATGCTCTATTAACATCGCTTCCCTAAACTCCACTTCGTATACACCCTAAACGATGAAGCTACCATTCACAAAATATACTCAACCCCCCAATGCTCGGTTTGGCAACATAGGCAATTTCTAATAACATCTTCACTCAACAAATACTGCTTCTATTCTCATCTGATGAAATAATACAATTTCCAATCATCGCTTCCCATAATACAATCACTATTCTCAAAGGATCTGCTTCATTTACTCCTCCATAAACAACATCTATCCTGATCACACCAAACTCAAACAATTTCTCAAACACAGAGAACTTAGCAAAATACTGCACTGTGTAACAATTCTTCACAAAATCCTTCCTTTAACATACTTGTTTTTTAATCCAATTCAACAAAATCAAAGCCAAAACGTGCGTCGAGACGATCCCGAAGAGCCGAGCCACAAGGGCCCGTAACACTCAGTCCGAAATGGCACGTAGCTAAGCCACAAGGGCCCGACCACTGCACAAAAATTCTTCACAGACAATACTCAGGGACCTGGGGCGGGACTCTTCATGGTCCGCCCTGGAGCCCCGTTGATGCGCCGGGACCAGGCACGGCCCTCCTCTAGGGACGTGCACTATGCCTGTGCCTCCACGGCTCTAGCCGACGGCCCTTCTGATGGCTGCGGCTAGGGCCGCCACTTTGATTTGGTGCACACTGTGTTGTGCATCAGATGACATTTCTCTTGCAAAAACTCAACAAAACAATTCCAAAACATTCTCAACATCTCACAAACACATACTAAATCACTTCTAAGCATAAATACATCAAAAACTCATAGTTTCTACTCATTTCTACTCAAAACTAGCTTCACAGAGCCAAATCTAAAGAGGAATCCATGAGGTTATACCTCTTGTAGTCTAGTCTTCTTGCTTGGATCTCTTCTTCCTCTTGACCTAGCTTGAGCCTCCTTCACCACCTACACTTCCCAAACACCACTTCTATCCCTAGCCTAGAACCTCAAAGACTAAAGAAAACTAGAAGAGAAAAGATGCTAGAATGAAGGATGAAACAAGCTTACTAGATTGTTGTTGTCTTTCTTCTTGCTCTTGGCAGACAAAGATATGATGAAGAGGCAAAGAATGAGATCAAGAAATGAGATGAAATAAGAGGGTTTTATATAGGGTTCAAAACCCTAGGATGATCCACAATGATTGGTTGAGGGTAAAGGGGTAATTTCTCAAGCTAAAAGATGATTCTATAAGGGATTTTGGATGTCTTGTGGTCCACCATGTAACATGAACCGTAGGCTAGAAATGTTATCTTTTCTTACTTTAGGGTTGAAAGTGATTTTCCCAAAAGATATATGGATGAACACTTGTTTCAAAATTCCCTTTTGAATTCTCCCGGTCTCACTCGGATAAAATTCTCGATTTAAATCTTGGTACACGAAGTACCGAAACTTTGGAATTTTGAATTAAACTCATTTCTTCGGTGTTGAATTAATTTTAAAATGGAAAAAATTATTTTATTCAAACACCGATTGATCGTAAAAATTTTTAATGGAGTGAAAAAACTACTTTTGAGATTTCTTAATACTGGATTTATAAAATGAAATTTTGGGTTGTTACACTACGAGCCGCCTTGCATAATCCCTAGCCCACGGGCTGGCCCGCAAATAAAAAAAAAGCACGCGATGGGTGGGCTTAATGGGCTGAGTCGACCCGCATTGACACTCCCAAAGATGCCCTTATACAATAATAATTTATAAATTACAATATCATAAATTAAATTATTATAATTACATATTTTATTATAATCTCTACAAATTTAATAAGAGTCAATAATGTTAGGCCTTTAACTTAAACAAAAAAATTTCGGTGGAATTGTGTCTTAAAATGAATGGTTCATATTATTTTAATTTTAATGATTTTTCTTATTTACCCTCTATTATATTATTTCCTTCCCTTAAATAACATTCCATTTCGTTAGTATAAACTTTACTTAACGGAATACTCTGTTAACTATTTATTATTCTTAACTTACTCATTAGTTTCTATAAGAAAGGTCTTAGGTTCGAACCCCAACCCAATCAAAGTTGGCCTAATTGTTAAACATATACTACGAATATGTTAAAATATACGGAGTATTAAAAAAATAAATACAATATAAAATTTACCATAAACTTTTGTCAAATAATTAGCCCGATTAAATATAAAACATTCAAAGTTGAGCATCAAAGACTATAAATCATGGACTTTGAAAATCATTTTCTTGCATTTAAAAAAAAATTGAGGTTAAGTTTTTTTTTTTTTTTTTTTTCCGTTTAATTAATCTTCATTATTTAGAACAAAACTCAATATTTCAATTATGCTTTTGCATTATCTGACTTAGGTCATTATGGTATTAATATTTTTTGTATGTATTTTTATAACGGTACAATTGTACTTTTAAAAAAAAATAATAAAGAAGATCATTCATTTAATCATAAGATGAAGCGATTACAAATAGGATCGATGGAATGATATACCATTCCTTACAGTCACACATAGAAACAACTTCCCTAGCAATGCTACAAAGAACTTGAATCGCAGACTGTTTCACAAATTTGAAGCTGAATTCGTTAGATGAATTTAATGCTTCTTTAATATCATTGAAGAATTGATCAAACGTAGTCAAGACTAACTTTGGTTGAAAAGTCTTGGACACAGCTTGAGTATATGTTTTCCATATGTCGTTCATTGACAATATATCCATCGAGTTGAGATGCAAATGCTCTTTTACATTGTCATCTTTGTCGCCCAGGATGAAGTTCACATAAGCTATGACCAACTTATATGATTCACACTTATGAAGAAAAGAACCCGCCAAAAGAAACGAGAGGAAAACAATCTCGTCACACAAACGAGAGAAAAACACACAAAAAAAAAAAAAACATAACACAAAAGAAAATAGAAGCAACAGTACACCTCTTGAACTTTATTTTACGGATCTACGGGAATCAAACCACTTCTTTATCCAGATCTGGTGGAATACTTAAGTTTTAGATCTTTAGTGTTAATAATGTTATATTCTATAGTTAATATATTAGTGGCTACAACTTTAGTTGACTTTGTATTAGATATTGTATAGGAGACTTATCACGTTAGCTATTCCTATAGGTCTCTTCTGTTGTAACAGTTTCAGTTGGTTCAATCAATCATCCACAAAGTCTTTGAGTCACTCGGGAATTCCCACCGTTAGTCGCGTGCCTATACGCACGAACAAAATGGTCGTGTAGAGCGCCATAAATGACACATTGTCGAAACCGATTTAGCTCTACTGGCTGAAAGTTCCGTCCCCCTAAAATATTGGGACTATGCCTTTGAAACCGCTACTCATTTAATCAATTGTCTCCCGTCAACTGCTATAAAGTTTGACAGTCCTCATTATCGTCTACACAAAACTATGCCCACATACACGTTCTTTCGTGTCTTCGGGTGTCGTTACTTTCCCTATCTACGCCCTTACAATCGGCACAAGATAGAGTTTCGCTCGGCCCCGTGTGTATTCCTAGGTTATCCAGTTTCCTTTAGGGGATACCGTTTGTGACAACCCAAAATTTTATTTTATAAATCCAATTTTTTAGAAATTTCAAAGTAGCCATTTTCACTTCATTAAAAATTTTTGCGATAAATTGGTGTTTGAATAAATTATTTTGAGTACATTTTAAATCAATTCAACACCATAACTTATTTTAATTCCAAAATCTTAAATTTTCGGGTACTTCGCGTACCAATTTTAAAACTGAGAAACCAATCTGAGTGAGACCGGGAGAAATCTGAACCAAGTGTTTGTTTAGAAATCATTTTTGGAAAAATATATTTTGACCCCCAAACTATTTAAAATCATCTTTTAGACTATGGTCCATGGTGCAAGGTGAACCATGAGAATTCTTTAAAGCTTTTGTCTGATCTTTGCTAGAAACAAGCTAAATTACCATTTTACCATCCAACCAATCATTGATAAGTTACCTAGGGTTTTGCACCCATATAAATAGAACCTTTCCACCTTGTTTCTCCTGATCTTCTTCATTTGCTTCTTCTCTCTTTGAGCTCTGTAGAAAGGAAGAAGACATAGCAGTAAGTTTTTCAACTTCATTTCATCCCTCCATTTATTTTCCTCCTAGTTTCTATCCTTACCTCCAACCTCTGAGTCTTTATCTTAAGCTTTGTTTGTATTGGCTGTTGAGGTGTTTAAGAGGTGAAGGAAGTAATGTTTGAATAGAGTGGAGGCTAAGATCCACACAAGAAGGAAGAACAAGAAAAAGAAGAGGAAACAACAAAGGTATAACCCCATGGAATCCCAATCTCTTTTTTGGCTCTGTGAAGCCACTGTTATATTGTTAGAAATGAGTAGAAACGCTTGATTATTGTGTGTTTGAACTATTAGATAACTTGTTGTTGTTATATAATGTGTTGGTGATGATTTGGAAGTGGAATTTTGTTTGGAAATGTTTTACAGATGAAGAAGAAAGCCACTGGTACACCTCATAGTGTGCACTAGTGGAAGTGGTGGGCCTAGCCCACGGACCACGAGGGGAGCCGTGCCATGAACAGCCCTAGGCCGCCTTTGATCAGCTCCAGGGGGCGGGCCTCTCCTAGCCCTGCCGCTAGGACCGTTCCAGGTTACCTATGCAGTGGCCGGGCCCTTGTGGCTCAACTACATGTCGTTTCAAATCAGGTGTCACGAGCCCTTGTGGCTCAGTATCTCGGGGTCGTCTTGACGCACGATTAAGCTTTGATTTTGTTGGATTTGGATTAGCAATGAGCTTGATATGAAAGATTGTGTGATGAAATTGTGTTACAGTAAGGTTCCAGTGTATGAATTTGAGAAGTATCAACCTTGGTTTTGCCTGTGTGAACTGCATATTGCTATTTGATTGTTAAGTTGAGAAGCACTGATCATTAATTGATTAAGCCTTGTTAGAAAAGCACGTCTAAGGTGTATGTTGGGATTTATAGTGATTATTTGTTAATTCCAAGTTTTGAAGTGTACAGAGCATGATAGTTTTGAATGTTATCATCCAAAGAATAAGTCTAAGTTGGTAGTTGGGTTCCAAAAGGCATATTAAATACTTGCTAAGTGTTAGTTGAGGAGATATGACAAGTTATGACTTACAAGCATGTTTTCTTGAATTATTGAGATTTCACAGTGTTTTATAGAATTGAAGTTGTTGTATAGTGAATTGCATTTTCGAGCATATCATGTTTTAAAAGTGCATAAAGTGGTCAATGTGAGCCTAAGTATTATTTTCCAAAACTCATGAGCATGTGGAAAGTCTTTATCTTGTTGCATTGAGAATTTGTTGAGAAGTGACATGCATAAGTTTGCATAAGTAGAAGAATTGCATGAGATATATATATGATATCTATATAAGTGAGGTTTTGGAGGACCCGTTAGGATTATCTCCTTTTGGAGTAAAAGATAAAGTGACGGACATTGCGATCCAACAGATTTATTATGTAACGCGGTGTATTCCCACGTTACGAGGTTGGAGACTGCCCGCCAGGCTTGGAATCCTTGTTAGGGGGTGTGCACACTAAAAGTACGATACTTGATTCCACAGAGAAAGCAAGAAAGAAAGAAAGATAAAGAACCAAGAGAGTGGTTCTGTGGGCGAGTTGAGTGTGTGGCCGGCTAGATTGCTGAGTCGGTTAGGTCCATTCACGATTCGTGAAGACCTATCTCCCCACGAGTTAGAGGTTCCGTAATTACGGATGTGGCGGATGCACGAGATTGCATCGTACGCTAGGGCTTCGCTGCGGCGGAGTACCTGCCTCGCACAAGAAGAGAAATGAGAAGTATGAGAAAGTTTGAGCAAGAAAGATATCGAGTCAAGAGAATCGAGAGAAAGAAAGCGAGTCATTGTGACTCTAAGAAACCTCCATAGAAAAGTATTCTATTTTTCAAACGAGTGTATGAGTATATTTATAGTATTGCACGAGATTGCATAATGAGAATGTTTGCACGAGATTGCATAATGAGAATGTTTGCACGAGATTGCATTTGAGTATAGTATTGCACTAGATTGCATATGAGAATGATTAACCGAGATTGTATGTTGAGCATGATTGCTTTAGTTGCTTTTTGATGTCTTATATATTTAGTTTACAAGATGAAACCTTGAAAACATGACGATAATTTTTGTATTGATTGATAGTATGCAATTACTTGTAAGCATTAGTTCGCTATGATGAGTTTTGTTATGAGAATTATGTGTTGGAATATTTACGTTGTTGAGTTATTTATATTTAAAGCATGACTGTTGCTATTATAGGTTGCAAGCATATAGAAAGTCTATGATGTATCTAAAGTTATCTAAGTGTTGAGATTGCTTGATTTAGTTTGTGAACAAAATGTTTTTTCCAAACTATATACTATAGTACTTTACATGGTTGAGTGTGGTTATACTTAGCTTCATGCTAACGGGTGTTTTCCTACTCGTCTATGTGTTGTTTTGTAAAACCTCTTTTAGGTGGGCCCAACGTTTGAGAGATGGTCGAGTTAGACTAGCTTAGTAGATCTAGTAGTCTAAACTCTTAGTATTATTATCATGATGTTTATTTTGATGGATTTGTAGACTTATGATGTGCAAGTTTGATGATTAGACATCAGGGTGTTTTTCCCCCAAATGACTCTTAATTAAGTAATATGAATGTTAGTTTGGTTTATTGTTTTAGTTTCATCCTTAGCCTGTGCAATCACCATGGAGTGGTGATTGTGGCGGTGACATTGCCAATAGTTTATTTATTAAGTTGATTATCCGCTGCTTAGTTTACATAAATTTTGGTTTTAGGATTGTAATTAAGATTAAGAAAAGTGGGGTGTTACACCTACCATACGGGTCCAGTGCCGGGAATCAGCCACGACTCCCCTACTGGCCTAGGGCATCTCGTCTGTCCTGCCCACATCCACGTACCAAAAGGGTAAAGGTCTGAGGGCAAGTCTGAGTCACAAGCCTTAAGGCAGAACTTCTCCGAATGTTCGAGGATGCCACAGAAAAACAGAACGTGTGTAACCGTTCATACTTCAGATTTACCCAACCCCAAGACATGTCATGACAGATCAATTCCATACGTCTCTTTAAAGGTTTGGCAACCAGGACCGACACACGAATATGATAGAAAGTTTTCCAATGTCCCCTTAGCTGCCTTTCATCACATCTAATAAACGAACCAATGAAGTTTCCCACCTACTCCAACACCACGTTCGTATTATAACCAATCGGGAGATCATACACCTACACCCACTTATCAACAGAATCTAACACGACCCCTCTCGGCAACTGGCCATCCTCCACCTTCCGGCAAATTAAAGTGTTATTCTCAAAAGACCACGGCCCCTCCTCAAGAACCAACTGTATGTCTGTCTTATGGTAGAAGACAAACAAGAAGAGATTAGGTTCGAGTTCAGAAATCTGCACACCCTTCACCGGCTTTCAAACCGAAGTCGAAATATATTCGACTTCGACAAGCCGATTAGTAAGAAACCTGCCGACGAGAGTCCACGTCTCCTCCGCCACCTCCGCGACCTAGGCTACCTCAACCCCCTCCACCCCCTCCACCCCTACCTCCTCATCCTCCAGAACCATGTTGGCCGTAGCGAGCCGTGACGCGTGCCTCAACTCCAGCCCGTACTCCGCCACCGTCCATGCTCCCATGTAGAAAACAGCGCATGAAGCTTACGATAACAAAAGAGACAAAAGCAGCGGTGAAACAACGAACAAGATCACCACGACCAAGAATACAACCGGTGAAAACCACCGAGAGGGATAGCCGAACACCCCTAAAAAAATTAGGGGAGAAGGAACTTCGATTTTAAAGATTAAGCACCCAAAAAGATGAACTTTATTGTTAATTCATTATTTATCCTTTCTATGTTTTGGTTATGTTTAAGATTTTAATTAGGTTGTTTTTGAGGATTTTCTATGTTTTTTTTTATTAGTAAATAAGAAGTTAGTTAGAGAAAGAGTTTGGAATGGTTCTGTTTCAGCACATGAAGCACTTGGAGGACACGATGTATCGTATTATTGTTGTTGTTGTGCCCAATAATCATTAAAATTCCACAAAAGTTGATGATTGTGGGGTCCACATACGTATGTAGCCTGAAGTTATAATTACTTGTGATTATGAAGTTAAAAGATTGGATTGTATTTTATGTTAAGACTAGGTATTGCCACCCGTGCGAATGCACGAAATGAATTTGTTAAGAATATATGAATTTATATATAATTATTTAAATTAGAACATCAAATATTATATAGTGCACTTAAAGATATAGTTTAGATCGTTTATATATTTTAATGATATCATTTCTTGAATTTGTGCAAATAATTGCTTAAATTAATAGCTAATGTCTAGATGTACGCATGCGGTGCTATAACTTTTTTAAAGATTTTATTTATCATTGTTTAGTATTTCATAGAATTATGCAAATGTCATGGCAGTGATATCATCAAAAGGAAATTGTTCTTTGAAATTTGGAAAGGCAATCTTGAATCAGAAGTTGTTAATGACATTTGAGGAATTAAAATCTTTATTCCTACCTTCGTTCCACACATGATTTGAGCTTCCAACACATGATCAAACCTTGTAACAATTAGCCTTGTACCATTACATAGTCCTAATGAGTGATCAATACTTCTCAATAATATGACAGGTGAGCCAATTTTTATAGTCAAGCATCATTTCAGGCTCCATAACATGATGGGGGTGTTAAACATTTAAGAATGGTGATGCTCGGCCTGTGTGTGTGAGTTCTTATTCATGAGGAGCCGGAGTGCTTGAACAAATCATAGATAATAGGAGGGCCACAGTGCAGACTGGATTACGGGCACTATACAACAATTGAGTATCATGCACAGAATGTAATACACAATGGACACACAAGAATACATGTGGTTATCCAGTTGCATCATCATATTTAAACACATACGCCCGAATCACAATACTCAAAATACATTTTCTGTATGCCCCTTAAGAGCAAACTCACATGCTTAATCATTTACATATATTTATAACAAAGTGAGTTAACAACACAATAACACACGACATACAAACTGTGGCACACGGACTACATTAGAGCCAGACACAGACATACAAACTAATGACACACGACTTATGCTACAACCACTGTTTCTACCACCAACACAATCCTAATAGTTGGGAAGCTCATCGATTAATATAGATAGGATAGGCTGCGCTTCCATTATAGAGATACTACGAGATTCGTCAACCTAACATATACGTATTATTCAATAAAGGAATGTGCTTATCAATCATATAATTATGATAGCAATTAATAAAGAATTCCATGATTAGTTTTAATCATACTAATATTATATATCTATTTAATTCATTAATTAATGATATTAGATGTTAATATAACTTATAGTAATTGATAGGATAGGGCTTTAGTAATCCTGAGAGACTAAATTTAATAATTATTCTGGCAATCGATAAAGGTATGCAACGGACATACTTAAGTATACTATAACTATAAAAGATACTTATATAATGTATACGCACCTAGGCATAATAAAAATTTATATTTTAGAGACCACACAATATAATAAATATTTAA
>VALG01005529.1:0-14450 GCA_009835305.1 Ipomoea purpurea
AGATCTTTTGGACTCCCTCTATATAAAAGGCATTTGCTCACTTAGACAAAAAATATTGTCTTGACCCATCCAAATGGGCAAGTACTTGAAAGTTCAAATTTTCAATGCTCATCTTTACAAACATATTGTTGACCATAATATTTTTGGTGTTTTGATTAAATATAAAATGTTAAACATGCGAATTTTGCTAAAATTTTTGCGAAATTTATCAATAATCAAATTACAACAACAACACAACAAATAATAAAATAATACGATAATATAATAATGAATAATAATAATAATATAATAAATTAATAATAATAATAATAATAATTCTTAAACAAAACATATACAAATAAATTAAAATAACAAAAATAAATAAAGAGAAGAAGACAAAGGGCGAGTCACAGCTTTACAAATAATAAAATTAAGTTAAACAAAAAATAAATAAAGAAGAAGAAGAAGACTAAGGGGAGTCACAGGCTCACCAGGTGGTAGTAAAATGGTTTTGAATAAAAAATAGATATGTATCTTGAGATTACTCCTCAATAAAATAATAGAGGTTCAGAAGCTCAGAAAAATTAAAAGTCCTATTTAAATGAAAAACTCTATCAGTTTATAGTCTTACTATAATTATTAGTTATTATATTAGTTTTAATATTTATTTAAATTATTAGCGAAAGAAAAAATCCAAAGGGATTGGAAGATCAAAATAACCCAACAAGTATAACTACTGTAGTTTGTTTTATTTTTAGCAGATTGGAGCAAAAATCAAATCATATCGAGTATAAATTAAATAAACTAACTTGACATCTCAAATGAATAGGCTATTTTTTATTAAAAAGCATTACAATTGCTCTCAATAACTCCAATACATAAACGAAACATCGTACAAAATTTTACAAACAAAATTTTAGCCTTACTATAATCAAATAATAAATATCAAAACATACATACCAAAATATTAAACAATAAATAATAATAATCCAAAATTAAATTACAATAAAACTTCCACTACATCAAAATAAATTAAAATTAAAAAATAAAATAAATATAATTGCAAATGAGACAAAAGAAGCCACTGGGGCCACTCCATCCCCTTATGTATTAATAGATGTGGGGCAAATTCATTTGATCTCACTTTGAAAATGGGTATTGAAAATATGAAGCTCTTGAGACTACCTCTTCATCTTAAAGAGGATGACATATACGCTTGCTCCTACCATCTACAAACATAATTGGACTTGGCCACATCAATGTGAGAAAGTATATTAGTAAAAATAAAAAGTCCAAAAAGTTCTTATCTTTCATTTTTATAATCATGTTATTATAGAAGTAAAGGAAAATTAAAAATAGGAGAAAATAATCCTTTAAATAACCTCCAAAAATCATATAATACAACTTCACATACAAAACTAAGACTAAATGCATTATTATTAACAAACAAATAGTAAACGTAATTAAAAATGAACGAAAAACTATTCATTAATTAATATTCTACGTCTCAAAATAATAAAAATTGGAACAGAAACAAATCTAGAATACAAATGCACCATCGACAAATCTAAATATCCTAAATATGACTAACTTTACTGAAAATAAAAAATAAAATTGGCTGAAAATGAACATCTAAAGATATATACTAATTGACTTGAAAACTATTAAAGGAAATGAAATACTATAATAATTGGACTGGCCAAATAAAAATAAATAGACTCCATAATTGACTTAAAATAAAATAATTAAAAAAAAAGACAATGGTACAGATTAGTTACATTTTAATTACAAAAATTACGGAGGAAAAATATTTCAAGAATAGTATTTACATAATATCAATAGTAAATGTCAATATTTTAAAACAATAGTAAATAGGCAAATATAAAAATAGACACAAGACGCAAAATGATATATCACATAAATATCAATAATCTACAAATCAATCAATTTAAAAAATAGAACAAATCACATTAGGTAAAAAATAATCAATTGATATCTATAGAAATTACTTACAAATTCGCACCTAATTGGACTGAAAATAAAAGAATAAGTAATTCGGGCTGCAAACAACATGAACTAAAATTAGACCAGAAATATTACAACTACACTTGAATCTAGAAAAAATAAAATTAAAAGGATAACTAATTGTAGTGAACATACTATTCACCACTAAACATATATATTTGCCCTCAACACCAAGCCTATAACCAGTTTTTGACCCCTGGATATGAAACGTGTTATACGCATCCCCTAGACGAAGATAACAGGACCTGTGGTTGCTTCATACTACCAATGTCGTCTACAAAGGGAAGGTTATCAATAAAACACGTGTGCTAGTAATACCCAATAATCCGGCTGCATAATTAAGTTCTTTCTCCTCTTATATTCTATAACAATACACCCCAACAAACCCTAATATACAAATATCCGATACATGAAAAAATTGACACATATAAATAGATCTAAGACAAAAAAACAACCCACACCCAGAAACTGATATACTCCCACATATACAAATGAAATAAGGGATAACAATTCACTTCTCTATAAATTGAGCTTGTTACAAGGAGAACGAACACATTGTGCTAAACTTTATTGGAAGAATATAAAGCAATGTTTAAATAAAACATCTATAACAAACGGTATGGAGCATCGCATGCGTAGTACTTAGCTATTATTTAGGAGCAATATTTACCAAACACAAGCAAGGGAATAACATCAAAAATATAAGTAACGATCCAAACCATTCTTTAATTGCACGGTTATATAAAAATTGATGCTATCTAAATTAAATAATAATAATATAATCAAATTCATAGAAAATATCTTGAATAATTACAACATAAATTACCATTCCGCTGCAATCGCACTTTGCCAGAATACATTAGTTATTATTAATTTGACAATTTAAATTGCTAAAAGTTTGTAGCAAATATTATATTATCCAAACGCCACCATTACGGGATGACCATAATTCCATATTTGTTTTATTTGTATAAAAATAAATGGGACTAATTTGCAGTGACTTTTTGCTTTTGTTTTTATGAAGGGAATGATAAATGTATGCTGCAATTTTTAATGGGGAAGAGAATGTTTGTTCACAATTGTGCATAACAAATTGAAAGTTCAAGTTAGAATTTTTTTAAGGTGAAGAGTACAAGCTATGAAAAAGAAATGGATCGTAGTTTTTTTTTCTTTATTTTTTTTTTTTTGAGTAGATATTATTGTATGCTATACTTTGTAAGATTAGAGCTCAATGTTGAAAAATTCTATAAACTTATTAAATATTTAGGACTCGTAGAAACTTTCATGTTGAAATTGACTTAGATTTCGTAAATATCTCCCCACTATAAAATTTAACTCTCATAATTTTGTAGGATTGTAAAAGACATTAATTGTGCATTGGATGAAAATCACATATGGATCCTATTTTGGTTATAATGTTTACTTTCACAATTGCAATGCTTAGATCAGATAGTCAAATGATTTGACGCTCGCATCACATCATATACAGCAAAATATCGTCCATATTATAAGTGTTGTAAGTTATATCTAAAACAAAATAATTAAAATGATGGTTAGATACGTATACAGAAGTTCTGTTAACTTTTTATTGAAAATGAACACAAAACACACTCGAAAGGACAATATTTCGGCCATGAATATGCAACCAAAGATGGTGAAAGGAAAAATGTTTTTTGAAAAAATGACTCATTTTTCAAAAAAATATCTTTTCAGAAAAGTCATTTCCTAGATTCTAAACACACAAGTAACAAGCATACATTACCTCATATTGATTGATTGTATTTTTTATTTTTTTTTTTTTGATTATACACTATCAACTCTATTTCATGCAATTCTTAACTAACTTTATTTTCATGTTGTATGGTTGACTCATCCATCTCCTTAAATATCCATTTATTTAAGTATTATACTTGGTTAAAAAGTATTTATTATCGAGAAAAAGCTCTTCATATAATTTCACCCAAAATATCCTTTGGTATGTTCACAATAAAGCCAACTCTTTGCTATTAAAGGTATTTACAAACATTAAAGGTAGC
The DNA here is from genome assembly GCA_009835305.1 of Ipomoea purpurea. Taxonomy (NCBI): domain Eukaryota; kingdom Viridiplantae; phylum Streptophyta; class Magnoliopsida; order Solanales; family Convolvulaceae; genus Ipomoea; species Ipomoea purpurea. Next base: position 4,041 of record VALG01005529.1, read on the forward strand.
CAAGAACTTACTATTCTATCGCATTTCCTCCACACACTATATTAAATTGATTTCGATCTATTTGGAAATAGGTAAGCTTTATCACTATCCCCACATATTTCTTAAGTTTCTAAAGTTATCTTCTTTATCCTAGTATCATGAGGTGGGAGTTTGAGAACTCGAAACCATAATGGACGAACAAACACGGTGTGCTTTCATTTTCACTGATATACATATTGTAATTCTCTAAGTTTAGCATTTTTTTCGCTGGAAGAGAAACTTGTTGGAAACACATTGTAGCGATAGAATTGTGACATTGGGATTCTCTAATCGTCGATATGACCACTGCAAAACTTGGATTGCGCAGTCTGATACCATGATGGAAAGTCATGTTTACAACGTAGAAGAATATGAACAAAAAGAGGAAATTGTTATTTTCATGATGGAGATAGAAAAAGAGTCTTTATTACAAAGTGTTTATTAGCTTAAACAAAGATAGAACAATTATCAACACAAGACATCTTAATCCAACTTGCGGTAATTAGTTACACTCAAAATTCCTATTTGGAGTTTGTAAAATCTCATCTTGAAGTTCTAAGACCCTAACCTTTTTAGAAAACATGACATTTTTCACGTTCCTTCCTAATTTTATATTTTCCGGATTGGCCTGCGTTATGATGTCTGTTACGAGTGTAACCGCTCCTTGTAATTAGCAGGAATGAGATGCGGATTATATTCCTTCCATTATGAATTGAGTTACGCGCGTAATACTGCTCGGTAGTAGCAGAACTCGCTCATGGATCCCCCATTATGCACCCTGTTATGAGAGTAACACTACTCATAACCACAAAGATAACATTTATGATCTGAGCATTACGAGCCCTATTACGAGCGTACACTGCTCGTAGAACAAAGATTTGATTTCATCCTAAATTTATTATCTCCATTTTGTCCAAATTACTATTGAATTTGACCATATTTTCCTTCAAAACACAAAAATAGCCAAATTAGTCATTCAACACAATTTATCACATATTTGGACATCTTTAAATCATCAAATAAAGCACACCAATCCAAATTAACAAATAAAAGCTCCCAAAAAGTAGTACAATTTGTCACTCAGTCAATCATCACTTTTTACATGAGGGCTTGTGTCCCATTTGAATCCACAACGTGCGTGTGTAAAAGGTGATGTTCCAATAAGAATCCCTCCAAATAAAGCACACCCAACCCAAATAAAACGTTCTTAAATAATTACACCTATTGGCATTTATTTTTTGAGTGATAGTAAAAAGTGGTGGGTAATTGGCATTTTTCAGCATGAATTCTACTGTGTGGAAAGATATAATATCATATCAAGGTGGTGAATGGTGATAGGAATTGAATAATGTATGTATTAGATATATGGAGTGATATATATCCAATCTGGAAAGTATATATACATATTCTAGGATGTGCCCTGGAGAGCTGATGGCTGATGCCCTGCTCACTAAATGTAAAGCACAGTTGCTGGATCTTATAGTGGGTTGCCTTGTTCAAATGTTTATAGAAGCTCTTTGAATTATGAGCCACTATCAACAGCATATCCACCTCCATTTGTTTCTTGTTTGTGCTATCTTTACTGTTCAAAGCAGCCTTGTTGCTCACCTTATTAGATTCATTCAGGACCACTTGATTTTTTGGATACATTAGCTTCATAGCTTACACTAAATTAATTTTAAACCCGGCCTCAAAATTTCTGTCCTAGGGGTACTAGAATAGGTAAATCGCGAGTTGCTCGATTAGTCATCAGTTTCGGAACCCCCCCCTCTCACACTTTTGGAAACAGTCTTCTAGGGTGACCCTTGAACTGAGCTCGCAAGACCAGAACACTATTGAAAATTATGAAATTTTCGACCACCTGAAAGTGATCTTAAACAAGTCAAAAGCTTGTGCGACCACTTTTGGTATCCGGAAAAACCCTTTGTTGCTATTTTCGACCACTTTTTTACTTTTGACATAATTGTAAGATTACTTTCAAGTGGTCAGAAATTTTAATAATTTCCAGTACTGGAACCACTTTGGCATTTTCTATACTTTTCATCTTCTTCTAACTTGGTTATTTTACAATTCTGGAATGGATAATATAGCTGCATATTATAGTGTGTAACAATGGATTTGATTTAATTTTTCCAAGAAAATTAATTTATTTTTTGTTCTCTTGGACATAACATGATTATGTTTAGGTATATATAGTCATTGGGATTTTTAATTTTAACATGTTTAATCTATGACTCACAAGGTCACAACCAACATTAGTCCATTGGTAGTCAATGATTTTTAATTTTAATTTGTTTTTTTTTAAATTAAATTTATATATCAATGATTTTTTAAAATTAAATTTGTTTTTTTTTTTTCCTAAAATATATATATTTTATGTATTGAATCCTAAACCAAATATTACAAAAAAAATAATTAAATAGTAAATAACTTTGATTCAAACCAAGCTTATTAATGGAACCATATATAATAGGACAAAGGGAATGGAAGAGAGTAAAATATTAAACCTTTCAATTTAATTTATTTTCAGATGAAATATTTATAAGTGTAAGAATATTTTCAGATATTTTAAAATTGAATTTGAACATATTTTAAAGTAGGTTACATAGTGCAACCTGAATAGCAATGTTATTTGTGATTTTTAAGGTATCAGCTATGAGAGTAACGCGCCTAGCTGGGCGCTGTGTTGCACCTCAACCAAGGACAAAACGGATGCTTTTCAATTTTGATGGGCCCATGTCAGAGAACATAAACATCTTTGTAGGAGGTTTTCACCTTTTCTCCCACCATCACTTCTTCTCCACTTCAATTAAATTTACCTTAAAAAATTAAGCAAAAATTATTATTATGGTTGTTCTAAAATTTGTTCAAAAGTAGATGGCTGAATATTAAATAAGAATTGAAAGTGGGATTAACTCATATTTGTATTATAGGGAGTATTTTATTTTGGACATTCCATTTTGATCCACTTAATTGATCAAATCCCGACAATTGGTCTTAATGGGATTTTGAAGTAATTGAAACAATCATGAAGTTTTTGATTTCTAATAGCATATATGGAACCCGGACCACTAAAGATATAGTATTAACAATTTCACTTTCACACATTTTACTTTGTATAGCCTGCAGATAGAATTATGCGCGACAAGAGTGCATGTTGGAAATTTTTTATAACTAATTATTATTATATTTAGTGTTTGATTATAGTAATTTTTAATTTAATTTTATATGACTTTTTACGTTTAATTGGATTATTAACTTGGATAGTTTTATCTAATTGAGTTTTGTGTTAGAAAAAACTGTAATGGTAATTTTTTCACATTCAATTTAATTATCAGATCAACTATAATAATTTTACCTAATTTAATCATTCACTATAGTAATTTTACCTAATTTGCTCTTCATTTATAATTTTTTTTTCTGGATTTAATCATTCTAACAAACCAACAGAGACAGAGTATCCAATTTATCATCGATTATATATAGTGGTTTACCTAATGTCTGAATTTAATCATAGATTATAGTAGTTTTATCCAATTTAGTCCTTAACTAGTTTTTTTTTTTTAAAATTTTAAATTTAGTCTTTATTCTAATAATACCAACCCATATAGAATGACTCAATTAGATAAAATCATTAGAGTCCCAGATTCCAAATCAATTAAGTATAAAAAGTCATTTAAAAATTAAAACAATCATTCACTAAAAAAGTCGGACTAAATCAAGAAAAATCATTATAGTCAAAAACGTTTGTTATTGAATATTCCCATCTCAATTTATCTTGTTGTCAGCCGGCTGGCATTCATCGAAAATACTAAGGTAGACGTACAAAAAACAGCGGCGCTGGCTGCAAAATTATTTAGTGAAAAGTCCGCCAGCCAGGAGCTGCGCCTCCGCGAGCATTCGGCCGGAGGTCGGCGGGCTTCCTCCTTGAGGCGCGCATTCTCGCTGCACCGCCTTGTCGTGGCGCTCCGACCCTGGTTTAGCTTGCCAGCAGGCTGTGATTCTCCGACCGGAGCGAACCACCTGCGACCACAGCTCGTCCCAGGTGCCTCTGTTTCCTCATCCTCGACCGCCGCGCCGACTCCCTGTTGGATATCATCCTCCTCTGCCGCTCTCGTTCATGATCCTAAGTTGGGTTTTGTCCGATGATTCGTCCGAGGTCGAGTTATTGCCGAAACACGACAGATTTTGGGCCAGTTCCTGGACAGGCTGGAGAGATGTGTAAAATTATTAGTAAGTTATTGCAGGTTAAGAATCTGAGAAGTGGAAAGTTGTGCATGAAAGTGATATCAAAGGGAGAGGGAAGAGTTTTCGCAGAAAGATAGGGATTCCCATGGTTTCAGATGGAATCATGGTGGGTTAATATTTTAAGTGAAGAAGACGAAGATACATACAGGTTCTTCCTAGCTCTCCAGATAGAGGAGCATGGCCATGAGAAGTGGCCTGCAGGTGAGTTATATAGGAGGAAGAAGGGCACACAATTGTGTTATACCATTGACTACGGTCTACCTTGTGGATTCTAAGTCCAAAACAACATTCTGCACTTCACATATTATATGCCCACATAGATTTAACTGATTCAGTAGACCGTATTTGAGGAAAGACCAATATCGAACCTCGACGTCAGTATAGAAATTATGTCTAAAGTGAGCAGATCTCTTATACGCATCGCATTTACACTGTATATATGCTGAGTCATTGAGTCACCGTGATTTACATTTTCCTCGAGCCGGGTGTGAGAGGCCTTTAGGGTTGGGGATTCAACATTTTGAGTTCACATGTAGGTCTTAGATAATAAATTGAAGACACAATAAATATGTCAACTGCAGTACATAAGTATTAAATGCATGTACATAATATGTATTTAGTTATGTTAATGAGGTTTGAGTGAGTTATTTTAATTCAATTTCATAATATTAAGTTAATATTAGATATAAAATTATATATTTAGAAATTAAACACAAATATTAAATTTAAAATTTTATAAAAAAAAAAAAAGTAAAGAAGAAAAGTATTGTTTGACCCATTAATAGTAAAACAATACATGTAAGATGTGATAAAGAAGTATGTACTTACAACACTTAATATATAACAGCTAACATATTGTATCTGCAATTAATAAATGATGTACTGCACTTAACATACGATGTGTCTTCAATTTATTTATAAGTTTATAATTTATTAACAAAATATACATAATCTGAATATTATTTTGGATAGCTGGTACATGGTATAATTTTGCCAAGGTAGGGCAGAGAAGTGGACCACATTCAAGTATTCAACAGTGCACAAATTAAAGGTAACAGTAGTAGTTTTTGGGGCCATGATGCATGCAAGTAAGAGAATTTATAACGTCCATGCAATGTGTTGATTGTTTGTTTAGTGACTTTTATTCATCCATTGCAAAAGCTCCATATATGACTCATATGCCTCTTATTTTAGTCGTTGAAATGACTAGTTAATTAATCCATATCATCACTACATGACCGCATATAATATACTATAAATAAGTGGACACTCATAAAAGAATTGAATATTTTTTTTTATATAAATTAAGAATCAGTCGACTATTTATATATAACACATACATATGTAATACGAGTCAATAATATTCAAAAAAAAAAAAAAAAAATCTTAACTGTTTATCCAAGAAAAGAATTAAATTTTACTTTTGGTCTCCACGCCTTTGAGAGGTTCTATCACTTTCGGTGGCATAACTTTAAAATTTTTCAATTTTGGCGCATAGTGGTCTAATAGTACCCCGGTCTGGCACTTCCATTTCGGAAGCCTCAGTGGAGGCGTTATTAGCTCTTTGTGTTTCAGTAGGTTGAGAAATATATATGAATAGATACTACATTGTAAGAGCTAGTAGCATTCAAAAAAAAAAAAAAATCAAACAAACCAACTAAACATTGCTCCCAAACGCAAATAGTAAAAGATAAATTCTTAAAATTAAACAAAAAAATAATAAGAAACCCTAAACTAAATAAAAAAACTAAAACATAAACTATAAGATTACAGTTTCAAGCTGGTATAAATGTATTCTATAGTGTTCCAAAGTCCACCGTACAACATTGTAAAATGTATTCAAAAAATTTTAAATTAATTTAATCAAAATATCACTACTGGAAAATTCTGAAATTTTCGACCACCTGAAAGTTATCTAAAATCAAGTCGAAAGTCTTGTTCCGACCACTTTTGTATCCGGAAAAAACTCTTGTTGCTATTTCCGACCACTTTTTGCTTTCAACTTGATTTAGATCACTTTCAGATGGTCGAAAATTCAATAATTTTCAGTAGTGTATCATTACGTTTTGTTCAATTCCCTGCCGCCATATGAAAGGCAAGAGGTTGAACAGTGTTATATACAATATAAGAAGGAAAAGTTTGTGATAATGCCAAATAGTGTAATTATTTAAAGAAGGTTTTGATGACGAAATTTAATTTGCTTAAGGAATAATATTTGATGATTATTTCAGTATGATGACTCCAAATGGCACTTCAGATGGGATAATTAGGAGGACCCGTGCATGACAAATTCATATTAGGCATAGACGTTATAGAGCTGACTTTATAGCAATGTTTAATTTAATTCTAACAACATAATTAATAAAATTACTCATCTCAAATTATATTGTTGAATATTTTATTCGGTATAAAACAATAAAATAGACTGCAAATAAATTACATAATCGCCAATGACCTTGTGGTCTAGTGGATACGAAGATGACTCTCTCAAATGGGAGATCATGAGTTTGATCCTAGTGGGAGTGAATGGTTAAGAAAATAATGAAAATAATTATTGAAGGAATCATGACATAATTAATGAGATTGGTCTAATTTTACTCTCAGTCCTGCAATAAGAGAAATATGAATTTCGATGAGTAAAGAGATGTCAACATTAAAATTACTTAATTGTCCTCTCTATTTAACACCAAAATGGACATGTGAATCAAATTTTATATTCACATGTTTGGGAGTTATTCATAAAAGAAATATGATTTCACATTTTGTAGGTCTAGGAATAAAGAGATGTCAATATTAAAATACTGAATTGTCCCTCTATTTAACACCAAATGGATGGAATAACAAACGGAAGATTAAATTGAGCAAAAATACAAAAATCTGGGACTACATTAGGTCACCAAAGTCGTCTAGGACGAAATTGAGAAAAATCATTATAATCGAGTACCATTTTAGGTATTAATCATATATATTTGTTAATAGCATTTGTAATTAAATTCAATATAGATATAAATAAACTTAGAAAAATATTAAACTCAATTCATATGTTAATAAATAACTTGGTTAATCTTCCATTTCAAACAATTAAATCCTTTAATCTTGCAATATAATATATACCACATCAAACTTCTTATCTTAATGCTAAATTTTTTTTGTATTGGTGATTTGTATAATGTATGTGTATTGGTCAATGCTTACCCGTTATTAGGAAATTGAATATCGTAAATGGCGGAGGAAAACTTCAGCTAAATTAGTCAGACAATTGACTTAGTAATAACACAAGTTCTAAGTTCAATTCCTATAGTGTTGATTCATTAACTTTATTGATTTGCACCGATCAAACTATGAACAACCTAGGCTTCACCAAAAATCTGAAAAGCACATTATTGCAAAGTGAAAGGAAAAGAAAAGAGAACCTTATGATCAATGTACTAACTACTAACATGAAGGGGGGACAAGTTCAACTTCTTTCAAGATACATCAAAATCTTTAGGTGATCAACTACACAAATTTCATACGACATCTGAATTATGTCTAGTGAATTAGATACCTTCATAAAACCGTTTTGCTAACAATTAATGATGATATATTTTTTTAATAGAAAGAAAAAAATATATACAAATTATAAAGTCACATTAAACGTGGTCAAGTCTATGCACATAAGCAATATTCACCAATTCTTTGGGAAGGGAGTTCAAGAATACCAGTCCAATCCAGTCCAATTCAGATGCTAAGACTTGCTCTGATAAAAAATAGATTAAATCTCAGTCATTATTGATTTAATTCAAATCAATAGTTCAGAATGAAGATTTTTTTTTTTTTTTTTTTAAATATGCATTGGCATTATAATAATTTTGTGTAAGTTTAATTTGTATACTTTTTGTCAGCCCGTGGCGGACCCAGAAAATAATGTGAGTGGGGGCATACTTAACTCTAGATCTTTACTTCTAAGAAAAAATTGCATCTTTTACAATTTGTTAAAGAATTCGCTACGACTTCAGAATTGTCAATGAAAAAATTATCAAATATCTATAATATGGTTCAAATACATTATAAATCATAATACAATAATATTTATGATAGACGACAAGATAGTTAAGGGCGGAACCAAAACTATACTTGGGTAGGGTTAAATTTTAAAACACTTTGAAATGCTATAAATATATATGAAACATAATTGATAATTGATTAGATAAAATAGTTTGAATAGAAAAGATAGTATATTCCTAAATACTTTAATTTTAATTTTCTTTTTGTTATATCAACTTTTAATTTTTCTAAATTAATTCACAAAAAAAGTAGACTTAAAAAATATTTAAATTCTTGAAGGATTACAATACTAATGGGAATTGATCCCATCACCTACCACAAACAACCTAAGGTTTCTACCAATTAGGCTACTAAAAGCTTTATTAAATCCTATATTTATGTTGTATAAAAGGCTTAAATTAGGGAGGGTCACTGGGGGCAGCCGCCCCCATTGTAGGTCCGCCATTGTTTGTCGGTACATTATTTTTCTTCTTTGAGTGCATATTGTTCTTTCATCGAGTGCATATTTTTGTTTTTTCAGGTGCATAGTTTCCCTTTAGAGACATGATCGAATATTTCTAGCATTTTCGCGACCCACGCATACGTAGATCTTTATACAAGGGTCACAGAAAGCCCTGTACAAAGGTCACGGATGACCTGTTTTCTACTAGTGATAGCAAAGTTCATTTTAAAAGTGGTTTTATACAATGTATACTCCTAAGTCTACCCCTTACTTTTACCCACTGATGTGGCATATAATGATAAGTTATTTTCATCATGTGAGTTCCCATAAAAAGTGTTCACATCAAGAATTTGAGAGACTGTAGAATTTTGGAGTAGAAAATGAGATTCGACATATTATTTTACTTAATCCCAACTATTATGTAGTGGGATGATGGTGTCATGATTACTATTCTAAATGGATGGTCATAGGTTCAAACTCCGGTGGTGGGGGTTTAGATTCTTTGGGCTAAAAAGTGGTTTGAGAAAAGTATAGAATATATACTACGTTGTAAAGAATCATGAGTTATTGCAAATATATAGTATATATACTATATATATTATATATATATAGCTATATATATATATATATATATATATATATATATACTATATATATATATATATATATTATATATATATACTATATATTTTTTCCTTAATGGCATGATTGGTAGGAGAGGAATTGCAATTCCTTTCCCCCACTTGATTTCAAGAAGTGGAAATTTTCAAAGTTTGGTTGAGAGAATTACAATTTTATAGAATTACAATTCCTCAAATTTGAAGGAGTCTAGGAATTGCAATTCCATTAAACGTAAGAAGAAAGTGATGGATATATTACAAAGGAGCTCGAGGCAAATCAACCCGAAGAAGAGATACGATCCAGGAGTCTTGGGCGACCTGGACCTGGGCGACCCCGGCCGGGTCGACCTTGGCTAAGGTCAACCTCGGTTGGGGTCGGCCTCAGCTGGGGACAGCCATGGCCCGGGGGGGTTTGTGGTGAAGGGCGGCTCGGTAGAGGTGTCCTTGGTCTCGGGGGCGATTGGAGGAGGCTTTGATATAAAAACACTCATCCTCGTCTTGTGTCAGGGGACGCCTGATTCCTCTGTCCCGAATATTTACATTTCCTTGTAATTCTCCTACAAACGACTCCTTGACCTATATTCTGTCTTTTCCCATTTTACTATTTATCCTTTATTATCGGGTTTAGTAATTCTGGCTAATCCGGATTAATTAAATCCATCAGAAAGTTTGGTTATTTTCCTTAATGGCATTTTTTGGTAGAGAGGGCCTCACCCAAAAAAAAAAAATGGTTAGAGAATAATTGAAATTCTTTTCCCACATAATTTCAAGAAGTGAAATTTTTTTAAAATTTGACTAGTTAGGAATTACAATTTTATAGAATTACAATTCTTCAAATTTGAAGAATTGCAAATCACTGCACACATCCTCATAGAAATTGCAATTCCATTATACATGGAGAAGTAAGTTTGGAATGTGCGGACCAAATTGTCCTCCCTGATAATTTTACATCTTTCTTAGAAATTGCAATTAGTATAATTAAAATTCTCATACTTTATTTATTATAAAATTATAATTATTTGTCCTCCTAAGTTG
>VALG01005542.1:3055-28756 GCA_009835305.1 Ipomoea purpurea
CTGTAGTTCATTTCACCACAACTACAATATCTTTTGATATAACTGCAGTTTCCATTTGATATATAAAAAAATAACGTGATACAGTCTCGGTTTAGGACACATGTGTGACAGTTATAAATGCAGAAACGACGTCGTTTTGACGGCGGTGCATAATCGATAATGCACCGCTGTGCCGATATAGACGACTTGTTTCTCAGAGAAAAGTAGTCCTGAAATGGCAAACTATTTTGAGAAAACTTTACACCAGTAAAAATATTGTTAAGCTACATATGCATGACTATGTTAATATATGCAATTAAATGTAATGAATATTAATAAATGACTGACAATTAAAAATGATCCTTAACTATTTCAAAAAAGAAACGGATTAACATGTACAGGTAAAGTAGAAAATGAATCTATTATTAATAATATGACAGAAATATTTTTTTTTTTAAAAGAATAGTTATAATATTAACTAATTGTATAATGTATTAAAAATAATTGACTGAGTATTAAAAATGTTGGGAAATTATGCCAATTGAAAATGAATGAATATAATTATTATTTGACTCAAAATTTTAAATGTTTCCGATAACTATTTTGAAAAGAAAATCATAACTATAGTATAGCTGTATTATGGGATAATATAGAAGACCAGCTCATTAATTTTGCCAGAAATATCATGGCACGGGCAGAGAAGATTGTTACTACGTTATCAATGACTATGTTAATTATAATACATTGAAATATAAAAGATATTAAAATTGACTAAAAATTAAAAATGATTCAACAATTAACATTTCAAAAAATGAACGGATTAACAAATAGTAAGTAATCCGGAAAAGTATCTGTTATTATAATCTGACTCGAATTAATCGGCAATTAAATATTAATATTAAAATAGTAGTAAACTAAATTCATATGTAAAAAAAAATATTGACTGAGAATCAAATATAAATGATCAACAAAACTTTACTGATTTTCTACATTATACTATCTTTAAAAATTTTTTTTTCCCTGTTATTTTCAACATATTCCCTTTAATTGTTTACTAATGGACGTCAAATTGCACTACGCTCCTGATCTATCTCGCCAGGACCAATGAAAAGTTCTATAAGGTTTTTAGTAAAGGTCTGGTGATGCATTGTTAAATTTATCAAAGAATATCAAAATTCGTCATCACCACCAACACTGATCTCATCGCGGCCGCGCCGACCACACAAAGGTACACACGCAATTTTTCTCTTTTAGGTCACTTATTTGAAGTTTCAGTTGGCCCACATACCTCATACAAAGTTATGCGACATCACGAACTTGCTTCAATTATGTCTGGAATTTCTTATATATAATTTACTTACTATCGGACTATTAATATTGGTCGTTATTATGTATTTATATTATTGAGGTGGGAAGGAGATGATGGGAAGGGGGCTGTTTGTCATTTTCAAAAGTACTTGTTATCACTAGTATTTCACATGAAGCCATTATTGTCTATACAATGGCATATTCTTGTAAAAGAAAATGTAAAATAATTTATTTTTTTAAATTTTTTTTCGTAATATTGGTTGTACGCACACTGATGCTTTGTCCAATACATCATAAAATTATAAAAATGTCACCCTATTTTTTTTTTTTTCTAATTTTGTAACTTTTAGCTCTTAATCAACTCAAATAAACGAATTAGATTTTTTTCAACCCTTAACCAACCCAAATGAATAGATGAAGTTATTCTACGTTTTTTAACAAAACATTGTTATCATATGATCCTAATTCTATATATAGGATCATTTATTCTATAACCTTCTCTGTAATATTTTCTCACGTATTTATTTTAAAATAGCATTTATATTTCATCACGTAATTTTTCCACCTGTGCACGTGACATAACTAAGACAACCCACTAACACCAACTAAAAAACGAATTGAAGTAATCCAACCGATCGGGCAACTAGACCTTGTTATTAATGGGCTCTTGAAGAATCAAACGTATATAGCATGTGATTTGGTGTGGCAAGGATTATGGCAATTTTGCCTACTTTAATTTTAAAAATAATAATAGTGGTTTTAAAGAAGGTGGTTGTAGGTGTTAGGTCGATGATGACCCACTTCCCTTCCCTACATGAGACCTATCATATGATGTGGCTTTGTGGATAGGGCACTTCAAATATACAGAGTACATAGCAACTACATATACCCACTCAAGTCAAACATGTCACAAGAATGATCACAGCATATTTATTTTTGTGTATAAAAAGGAGTTATGGCATTTAAATGACTTTAGGTGGCATGCATATAGCATAGTGTACACATACAATGAAAAATGCATGTGATTTTTCCGTCAGGTGTTCATAAATTAATCGTAATGAGTTAATCAAATCTCGTGAAATTTCATATATGTTTAGCATTAGAAAAGGTTATGCCTTTTCTTATACATATAAAATTTAGACAAACCCGGGCTGGCCTATTTCAAGAAGTTGTCTACTAGCATGCATTATCCTATACTAGTTGGAGTGATGAGCAACTCATGGCAGATCTCTTGAACCATAATATTTTTTTTCTGCTCAAAGGCCCATGTATTTGGGCTATTGTAAACTCTTAAGATGGTTGCATTGCATACCAACAAGGCAACAATATATAACATCAAATCTTTATCCATTCTCTTTGGGCAAAACCCACTTAAATATGGTATTTATAATAATGAGAAGTTGGTCAAACTATTAATTTATAACTAAAAGGTTCCAAATTCAGTTCCCAGGATGTGTGACTTATTGACTTTTTTAGTTTGAGCAAGTTATTAAAGACAACCTAGGTTGATTTATCCCTTATAATTCTTTGCCAGCTAAAGTTCTCTAATAGTGGTTGGGGTTTCTCTAGCCACTCAAAGAGAAGAAGTTTCACTGAGCTAAAAGATGTTGTAATAGGCAGAATGATAAAACAGACCAGCCCATGGTCTCCTGCTATACAATCATTTCCAAAACAATGCATTATTATTTGATTTATAAATGTTAATGTTAAAAACTTACGCAAAAGTGGCTGTAGTTTAGTGGTAAGAATTCCACGTTGTGGCCGTGGAGACCTGGGCTCGAATCCCAGCAGCCACACATACTGTTTTTGACTTTTTAATCCAGTTAGAATTTACTCGAATTTTCCATTTTCTTTTAATCCGCGATTGTCAAATTTCAATTAATACATCTAATTCGTTTTTTTTTTTTTTTTGAGATAAACATAAACCAAATTCACAATATTTTGACAGCTCTATAATTATGATTGTGATAAAACCCATCAACGAATTGAAAGAACTGCACTACTTAAGTCTTTAACTACTAGCTTAATTATGTGTGTGCACTAATATAAAATATAATAATGCAGCTGTATACAAATTAAATGAAGTTGAAGAAACAACTACCACCAGATATTACCCAGTCCGCTGTCGGTGGCAGCACAAAAAACCAGAAAGCATGTAATATGCATGTATTCAGGAACTAAAAAGTAAAAACAAGGGGGAAAAAACAATATTTTACAATGAACTACAAGGTTTTCAGCACATGATTCACGTCAACCAAGTGTCGGCAGACGACCCAGGAAATACGTTATTTCAAACCATTTTTCATGGCCGTCTGGCGTCTATACATTTCTCCAATGCTTAGTACCACCTTAAACTTGTTCACTTGCTTTTAGAGTATTGTAGATAATATTGGGTCAAGGATAAAAACCTTTATTTTATTTGTGTCGACGAAAACTCATAATTACTATTTAAAGTTGTATACTGAGTAAATTTTACTCAAGTATAATGGTTTATAAATTACACAAAAAATGTAAATTGTACTAGAAAGATCATGTGCAACGGATTTAACTGAAAGGAAAAAAATCATTTTAAATAACTCGAAGCATGTAATAATTTTGGGTTCATTATTTGTACTAACTACTCTCTTTATTATGTAATTAATGTCCATTATAACATATGCCGTGATAAAAGAGAAATAAAGTTGATGGAACAAAAGATTTATCTTTAAAATTTACTCTTAATGTCCTATTTTATTTATTTGGTTAACAAAATGTGACTAAATTTATTTTAAATTTAGTATTGGGATATCAAATTTATATATTTAAAAATTACATTAAAAATACTACTCCGTATTAAATAAAAAAACTAAAAAAAGTAAGAAAACAAATACTCCGTAATTGGTTTGATTAATGAATAGTACAGATGGAGTATTTATATTAGCGAGTTAGTTGAATTGAAAATATTATAATAATATATGTTTGATTTTTTCTATGAGCAGTCATTTTTATAAACAATTTATAATTTTTTACAAATCATCATTAAAACCAATCACATTTTATTATTTTAAGATAATTTATCCCACATAAATTTTAATGTATTCAAAAGAACAAAAACGAAAAATGGAATTTACCGCGCCCTATGTTCCCGCCTTAATTTCATGTCCAAAAGACTAAAACGTTTTCTTGACCTCCTTTCCTCAGTCCTCTGTGGCTCTGTGTTGTTTAAAAATTTATATAATATAATATTACTTATCATTAACAATGTCTAAAATGGTAAAAAGCAATGACAGGAGACGTCTGATATCAAATCCCGAAAATGTCCAAAAAGGCAAAAAGAAATTAAAAAAAAATAAAGAAGAAGAAATTATATTCCTTTTTTTCCTTGCTAATAATAACATCATAATATCTGTGGATACGGACAACTAAGTTGCTGTTGCGCGACAGCTCACCTAATGAAACAGACCGACATCAGTGTTGTTCACATAGCTGTCGGGTTGGCCCACGTCACCCCTAACACGTGGAACACCGCCGTCCCTTGATCGCTCAACATTGCGCACTGCGGCGTAATCAATACGGGGCCCACGCCACTTGCTCTCCCCTATTTCCAGACGGGCCCCACTTTTTTAAAAAATAAAATAAATTTATTTGATTGAAAAAAATAAATAAATTATAAACATCAGTTTCTGTATTTCGTTTCCCTTTTATTTTTAGTTTCGCATTCCACCGACGATTATAGTTTTGGGTACGAAGAACTCGACAGCTGGCGCGCTGACATATATACAACCATGTGGGACCCCAGCTTGCATACTTTTTGTTTGTATATTTTTATTTTTTATATATATTATATTTCTCAACTTTAAAAAAAAAAAAAAAACATATTATATATCTAACTTATACTAATATTAAACTTTTATACTCTGTAACATTTATCCAATAGCACTAAAGTAAATAAATTGCGAGTTGCTCATTCAACCTTTGATTTTACTAGCGTTTATACATTATGTGCACAGAGAATCTTTGTCACCTCTGATTAATTGTTATTATATTAAAATGTATTTTTTAAAAATATCTAAATGTATATTTAATTTCTAAATTATTAACGAAGTGAATAAATTAATGTTTAACACTAGGGTGTCAAAAACATTTTAGATAAAATCAGTAAATTTTTTTTTAATAACTTGGAGAGTAAATTTATATCACAATCATAATAAATTAAATATACACACGGTCATAACTAATGTAATAAAATACACATTGGTATTACCTCAATTGAGAGAAATTTAGACCACTTAAACATGATGTTATAAAATTGTCAAGAATGATATTATACTCAACTTAAATTTGATTAGTTAGTCAAATCCAGTAAGATGCAAATATCAATTTAATATGAAAACAACAAATATTCATATTTTAGAAAATAAATATTATCATATATGAACTTAACTACATATATAAATATAATTTTCCTTACTTTAATTAAAATGTATACAATTAACTACGTACTATATGTGTTTATGTCATGCATACATTTAACATAAATTATTTATTGTTTGTTGTGGTATACGTTCCATTTGATTCCGTGATCATATTTAACATGTAAAAGATGATAAAGGATAGTACCTCTTGCAAGTAGCACATGATCCTAATATATAACTTAGTGTGGCAATTCACAAGTTTTTCCTATGAAATTGACAATGCACACTCACACCATATTTGTTGGGGGTAACTAGTCGTGTATATTCACTCGCTATTCATGATAACTCCTTATCATAGATGAAAAAATTGCGCCTAGGCCGGTGCCCAACCGCCTAGCCAACCAACCGTTGCAATTTTATTTTATTTTTTTAAATTTGTGATTCAGAGAATTAGAAATGGAGGAGATGATCAGAATAGATCTTGTCGACACCTTTCTTCTCCTAATATCCTTTTATCTCCTTCGACGGCAACATCGAAGATCTTGCTGTTGCCTCTCCACCCGCCGAATACCAGATATGATGATGATGTTGATGAGTCGGCAGTTGCAAGAAGATATTATGAATATATAATATTTAAAATAAAAACACACACACACACACAAAACGGACACCTAGCGTCTTTTTCAACTTTGCTCCTTATCATGTAGATTTTATGCATGTTCACAATATTCTTCTCTAAAAAATTTAACTATTATTTCATGTTGATATTATTGTCTTATTGATAGTATAAAACAATATTTGTGTTTTTTTTTTTGGTGTTTGCTTCTTTTATCTTATATATATATAATTAAAGAATATGTTTTGGTAATTATGCTGACAAAACTTAATTTAGCTTAATTAGTTAATTAATAACGATTATGTGTTATTTTAATTTGATGATCGGCTATTGGTCTGGGTGATTGAGTTGACATATGATGTTTGAAGTGTGAATTAAAGATGATAATATATATGTATGTATGTGGAAGCATGTAACATATATATCTTGTGAAATATAGTGCGGTCCCTCTGGAAGTGACACATTGAAAATGGTCAATAGCAAATGATTATTGGCAGCCTACTTTCATAGAATTAAAGCATCCAATGCCAAATCAAAAGCTGCCTGCCAGCCAGCCATGTCAAAACAATGTGCTTAATTTTACAACTTATAATCAATCAAAATATATAAACATATACAAAAAAAAAAAAAAAAAAATCTTAAATTTACTGTTTATATTAACAATTTGCCTTTCAGTAGCATTAAAAAAAAAATCAATTTGCTTACTAGTTGTTTTAAAATATTGAATACTTAAGTTGTTTTGTTTGTTTTTTTTTTTTTTTCGTTTTATAATCATGTGTGATAAATTCAATCAAAATATTATTGGCAATAATAAAATTCTTAATTTTCATATACGGATTAACTCATTTAGTCACTTTTTTTTTTTGTATGACTACCTTTAATCTTTAGATGTGTGCTGCAGGGTCTAGTGTGTATCTTTATACTAGTTTTTTATGCGTATTGCGCGATTGGGATAATGTCCAATATTTTTTTTTTTAATAATTGAATGTTAAATTTGCGTATTTAAATAGACAATTCTAAATTTGCCAATTATGACCTTAAATGTAAGTTTAAAGTCAAATATGAGAGAGACCTACTATAAAAGCCCCTCTAAAGTTGTAAAAAGGACGAGTCATGCCAGGAGAATAGAGATCACACTCACAAAAATTCTTATTCTTTTATATTTTTGAAAGGTGAATCTACCAACCACGGTTGTGTTGGACCTTTCTGAACCCAAAAACCTAAAATCAACATCAATTTTTCATAAATTATTTTTAGTTTTCAAAATAAAAAACTGTGTTAGTAAACATGTTTTTTATTTTCTGTTTTCAAGTTAGTAAATAACCTCTAAAAGTTTAGGCGTACGCATGCATTATTAATGGGTGATTATAATAAGTCATTAAGTGTCGGTAGTGAAATATAATTGAATTCAATAATGGAGAGCGATGGAAATTAAAAATTAATTAGGAATGATTTATAGATATTGGAATTGTGATTAAGCCTAATGTCAACATCAACTTTAATAACTTATGTCGACTATTTAAAAAAAACCCCATAGTCGGGGAAATGATAAGTGAAGTGTAATCTGATTAGTTCGAGGCTTTTATTTGAAAGTGCACTCTATGAGAAGTCTATTTTGTAATCATAATCATAAAAAATGGTAGTCTTTATCTGAAAGTGTATTTTCGGTAAAATCCGTCATGTAATCATAGTCGATAAAGAATCACAATTAGGTTGTCTATAACTAACAAATTCAAGTAAAACAGATTAATAATAAGTATGGTAGGAAGTTAAACTTGGAATCATGTGATTGTCAATCCAATGCTATACCAACTTTATTGGAATTACATTTAATTAGATTAATTCAGTACAATATAAGAAAATATACCTCCATATAATTGTACAAAAATAATATTCTTATTTAATTTATGCTTCTACATACTTCTTTATGCATACTCACATTTATTTCATATAGTACAAAAATAATAAAGCACAAAAAAAAAAAAAAACATACACACACACAAAGTATAATCCTATCACCTAAACTCACTTAACTATTAAGGTAGACTTCACACTTTCTTGCAATTGTACATTATTTTAAGTTAACAACAAATGTGCTCATTTTTTAACTAATACGAGACAAGTTGATGGGTAATTGAGAATTTATAATCTTTTTTTTCAAAATGTTGAATCCACAATTTTAAAAGCTCTCTATATCTTACCCCGACAAAATATATTTAAGAGAATGTAAATTGCAATAATTTAATGTTTCAACAAACATGACCAAATGTCTGTAGATACAAAGCATCCATCCACTATAGAGATAATCCCTGTTAAGCCAATATGTGGCTAGTATATCTTTAGTTGTTATTTATTATATTTGTGCCCCTATAGACTAGTTGTATTTGGTTGTAACTTCCTACTATCTTCACTCATCCATGTACTATATATAGGTTGTGCTTTACATCAATAAACACACAGTTAATCTCTTCATAATCCCTACACTCTGGAATCTACAATCTTAGATAGCAATCCGGGTGGCATTGCTGCATTGGTACCTTACTTCACTCGGATGCTAATGGTGTGGATTAAAGTTTAATCTCCTCGTTTTAGGAGGTCTAAGGTGCACCCAAACAAAAAAACAACACTTGATATAATTTTATTAGACAAGTCACTCCTTCGAGATTGAAACTAATAGGTATAATTGGAATCTAATCTTAAATTATTTGAATAATATACCAATTTAATGTCAAAATCTCAAAGTTGAATAGACATACAATTTGAATCTCAAATTTTATTTTATATTTATTTATTAATTTGAGAAAACATGGTAAGAAAAGAATTACACAATATATGAAACTTTTAAGGTGGTCACAATTTTTACTATTGGTGTTTTTTAAAAATATAAAAAGACAGGGATATTTTAGTTATGGCAGTTAATTAAGTTGAGAAAATAAAAAAAATTGATATGTAATTAAAACTCCCTATATTAAATTTTGTGGGAAAAAAGCGTTGAAGGTAAAGAAATTGTAGAAACTATGTTAAATTAAGGGTGAAAGCATTAAAATTTTAAAGAGGAAAATGAAAAAGAAAAGATTAAAAAAGGAATAAATCCCTGTTGAAATAGTGTACATGCATAGCACGTGACTCTCTCAGGACTCAGGATTCCAAATGTTTACTGTGTCTATATACGGAGCGGTATATTCTTGTTTAATTAAATAAAAAAAGAAGAAAATATGGGAAATTAGTTTTCCATATTTACCCCCGACACCAACCTAAGACACAGTTTGCAGTTTGCACCCGACGGATGGGGTCCCTACAGCACCAGCAAAACATGGACCCCACACGCTTCTACCTGCCGTCGATTAAAATCATCAAAACATCCATCCACCCATTCTCTCCTCTTTGTCCCTTCTGAACTAAGCGTTGAACTTTCGATGCCCTCTTTTTCTCTCTCTAACTTTCTCACAGTAGACCTCACTTTCTCTCTCTACTTGTCTTTGTCCGATCCCTTTGTTGTTCTTCAACTCCCGTGGGGGGGCTTTGATTCTCTGATCCCACGCCACCCACAGCTCACCAAGAGAGAAACCCACTATCCCCCACCGGGTTTCTCTCAAGAAAGGAATCATCTCCCTTATTATATACGGGATAATAATACATTCATATATACGCACCTATTTCTTTTTTTAAAATAAAAATACAATATCATTTGTGTATGTATTTCTGTGATTGTACGTCGTTTTCACCTGTTATTGGTGTTTAAGAGCATTGGCCAAGCAAGAGTTGGAGAAGGGGAAGAAGAAGACGAAGAAAAGGCAGCGCTTTTCTTTGACTGATCTCTGCAATGGGTTTCTTTGAGTGGGTGCTGCGGATTTAAGTGTAAAGACAGAAGTTGGGTCCTTTATCCGTTTCATTATTGTGAAGGTGCTGGGGGGAGTCCAATGGACACCAAAGGAAGGCTTATTGCTGGTTCACACAATAGGAATGAGTTTGTACTCATCAATGCTGATGAGATTGGAAGAGTAAGTGCATTCAAAAATATCTTCTTTCTTGATTCATTCTCATTTTAGGGGATTATCCAACTATTTTGTTAGTTGCTTGAAGAAGATTTGAGCTTTGGGGGGAGGTGGGTGGGTGGGGTGTCTGGAACATTTGTGTCGGTGATAGGTGGGCATGCCCACATTTAAGGTTTTTTTAAATTACTCTTCAAGCATTTTGAGTTTTTACAACAAAGATTTGGTTTTTATTGAAGAATTTTAGTGTTTGTGCTGGAAATCTTAGTTTACATTGTGCCCTGGTGGAATTTTTGTAATATATTGCTGCAGAGTAAATCTACTTATCTACTCCAGATTTTGCTTGCTCTTGTTTTTACTTTGTTAATGCAATATCTAGGTTTAAGTTAATTGCTTGCCTAAACATGCTTCTTTTAGCTCATTTTCTAAGTTTTAATAATAATTATGATTATTAATTTTTATTTTTATAAAAATTTACTGAATTCTGTAGTGTAGATGTGGATTTTATGGCGGGGTTAATTCTACTTGTCTTTCAAATTATGAATTTCTTGATCTGATGGGTTATATTGCATGTTTCATAACAGGTTACTTCTGTAAAGGAATTGAGTGGACAGAGTTGTCAGATTTGTGGAGATGAGATTGAAATTACAGTTGACGGGGAGCCATTCGTTGCTTCAATGAATGTGCATTCCCTGTTTGTCGACCCTGTTATGAGTATGAAAGGAGGGAAGGCAATCAAGCTTGTCCTCAGTGCAAAACTAGGTACAAGCGCTTAAAAGGTATAGTAATTCCTCTTGCCTTTAGTTTTTAGCCATTTATTATGCTTGATTTTAGTATGGAAGCGTGTGTATGAATGAAGACATCATGTTTTAGGGAGTCCTAGAGTTGAAGGAGATGAAGAAGAGGAAGATTTTGATGATCTTGACCGCGAGTTCGATTATAATAGCAGTGTAAGAAGAGATCCTCACCACGTTGGCTGAGGCAGCACTGCCTCCCTTAATGTTGGTTATGGTGTTAACGGTTCTGGGATCATGACACCATCGGAAGCAGATCCCTCAGAAATCCCGCTCCTTACCTATGGTGAAGAGGTAGGTTTATTCACCTCTATTTCAATCTTGCTGAATTTTTCGCCTAAATTTTGATGGAGGGTTGTGTTGTGAAGGACGATGGAATTTCAGCTGACAAGCATGCTCTTATTATCCCTCCATTTATGGGACGTGGAAAAAAAGTTCATCCTGTGCCGTTTTCAGATACAGCATCTGTGACCTGTAAGTAAATTCGATATTGCTGTGAATGTTCTTCTTTTACTGTGTCCACGAGGACTTGCTCTGATTCACTTCCCGTGTAGCATTGCCACCTCGACCAATGGATCCAAAGAAGGACTTGGCAGTCTATGGTTATGGTACTGTTGCATGGAAAGAAAGAATGGAGGAATGGAAAAAAAAGCAGGGTGATAAGCTGCAGTGGTTAAGCATGAAGGAGATAAAGGTGGTGGGAAGAACGGTGGAGATGAGCCGGATGATCCCGATTTGCTTAAGTAGGTGCACTATTTCTTTTCCTTTTTCATGGTGATTTGACCTTTAGTTTATTTAATTTGTTGTGTGGATGATTTGACCTGTAGTTGTTGTAGTGCTGTTGATTGTTTGTTTTATTACGACGTTTTACACTCCGTACTAAAAAATAATTAAAGAATAGCAATCTTAACTTTGGGGATGAAAATAGGTCCAATGGCCAATCATTGTTGGCTTGTTAGCTTCTGCCGGTCAAATGAAAAGTTTTGCTAAATTAGGCAAATCAACGTGTGTTGGTGTAGACTTGCATGCTTAATGATCTAACAGAACTTTTCCAAGTTGGGTAAGCGTTGAAACACAAATGGCAGAACAATCTTATCTTTCGATTACTATTTACTTTGGCTGGAGTGTTAGCATTTTCGATTTTGAGCTGTACAAATTTATACGTTAGAAGGAAAAGAACAAAAATGAAAACGGATGTTATTGGTTACTAGTAGGATTAGATCAGACGATCAGTAATCCAATTAACATACTTAGGGTTTGTTGGTTTCCTGGATTATATATGGATATGGGGGGATTGGATTACATCCTGATTCCCATGCTCGACCATTTTCTATATTTGTGGGACCCACACTATATTCAATCCTAGAGGGGTTATTATAATCCTAGGGGAGGGGATTATAAAAATTGGGATTGGATATGGACATAAAAAATTTGCAGAATTCTTATACACATATTATGTGCGCACACAGTGTTATATTCAGATTACAGAGTAATTAATGTAGTTAGTAGTTACAAACTAAATTTGAAGGATATTCTTGAAAAAAATTAGTCCATATTAATATCCTGACTTTAATACTCCGTAAGTCGTACCAAACATGGAACCTGGCATTAATCCAGATTTCAACACTAGGATTTTAAATTCCTATATTAACTATCCCTTCATTAAATCCAATCCTCACATGGAATTCAACCAAACAACCCCTTGGGTTTATATAGGTTTCCATGGGCATTTGATGCATATTTTCTTTAGGAACTTTGCTTTGCAAGGTAGTTGGCTTAGTCTTATAAATCATGCTGTTTTTGCATTCCTTTCTTAATTCTCGTTAGAGAGTTAAATCATTTGTCTATCGTGTTGCAGGATGGATGAAGGTAGACAGCCACTTTCAAGGAAGATACCGATTTCCTCAAGCAAACTAAGCCCTTACAGATTAATCATTTTACTCCGCTTGGTGATTCTTGGGTTGTTTTTCCATTATAGAATTCTCCACCCTGTCAACGATGCATATGGTTTGTGGCTGACTTCTATTATATGTGAGATTTGGTTTGCTGTATCGTGGATATTTGATCAGTTCCCGAAATGGTTCCCTATTGAGCGAGAAACGTACTTAGATAGACTGTCACTTAGGTAAACAAACATGTTTCCTTATTTTTCTCACTCTCCATTTAAACGACTTTTATATGTCCTAAATTTTTATTGGATATTGTTTTCCTCAGGTATGACAAAGAAGGGAAGCCTTCTGAGTTGGCCCATATTGACATATTTGTGAGTACTGTGGATCCCATGAAAGAACCTCCACTCATAACTGCAAATACTGTTCTCTCCATCCTCGCTGTAGATTATCCAGTCGACAAGGTCTCGTGCTATGTCTCAGATGATGGTGCTGCCATGCTTACTTTTGAGGCCCTGTCTGAGACATCTGAATTCGCAAGGAAATGGGTCCCATTCTGTAAAAGATACTGCATAGAACCGCGGGCACCGGAGTGGTACTTTGCTCAGAAGATTGATTATCTGAGAAACAAAGTGGATCCAACTTTTGTGAGGGAACGAAGAGCAATTAAGGTAATGCTAATTTCTGCTTCTTTTGGCTTCCTCTTTCTTGTTTTACCTTTCTCTATAGCTTACTAGTGGGTTGTATGGGTAACTAGTTCAGTATATGGCTACAAAATTGATGATGTTAACGCTTATATTACTAATTTTGTTTCAGAGAGAGTATGAGGAGTTTAAGGTTCGGATCAATGGGTTGGTTGCCATGGCACAGAAGGTTCCCGAGGATGGCTGGACCATGCAAGATGGCACTCCTTGGCCTGGAAACAATGTCAGGGATCACCCTGGAATGATCCAGGTTTGTATTCTCATGTTTTTGTTTTTCCTTCTGTTTTTGTTGGTACAACTGTGCCGAGGCATGTTCCCCTTAAACATGTTCCTCGAAACAAAAAACACACAGAATGAGTCATAGTACTCTTCCGGAGACTTGAAATGGCACTCCCTGCAGGATCTACTGGGAAGTGAGTGTATTCTTGGTGCAAATGGATCGCTTTTGGAGACTAATTAATATCCTAGTATGCTAGGCACTGAGTGTATATTTGTTGAAACAGGTTTTCCTGGGCCACGATGGTGTCCATGACATTGAAGGCAATGAACTGCCTCGTCTCGTTTATGTTTCTCGTGAGAAGAGGCCAGGCTATGAACACCACAAAAAAAGCAGGGGCTATGAATTCATTGGTAATCCATCTTCTTTGTGAATTTTAGCACTTGTTATTTTTATTATTTGTTCTTTTGGGTGATGTTTTGATTGTTTTCTCAAATATGATACTAGGTCCGAGTGTCGGCTGTCATCTCAAATGCCCTTACATACTTAATGTGGATTGTGATCATTATATCAATAACAGCAAGGCACTCCGAGAAGCTATGTGTTTTATGATGGACCCTCAATCTGGCAAAAAGATTTGCTATGTGCAATTTCCTCAAAGATTTGATGGAATTGATCGACATGATAGATACTCAAATCGTAATGTTGTCTTCTTTGATGTAAGTGGAGCCAACTTTGTGTTTATGTAACCATACATGATTTTCACTCCGTCTTTGCATTATAGCTTGACTTATGCCGAACATCTACTTATGAAAAATGGAAAAAAAAAAGAAAAGAAACCAAACATCTGCTTTATTAACTTATTTTCCGACTTGTGTGATGACAGATAAATATGAAAGGACTTGATGGGATTCAGGGCCCAATATATGTTGGCACTGGATGTGTCTTCAGAAGGCAAGCGCTTTATGGATTTGATGCCCCCAAGAAGGCAAAACCCCCTGGAAAAACATGCAACTGTTGGCCGAAGTTATGTTGCTGTTTTAGATCTCGAAGGAAGAACGCCAAAGGAAAATCAAAGGATAAAAAGAAGACTAAAGCCAAGGAAGCTTCAACACAGATTCATGCTCTAGAAAATATCGAGGAGGGAATTGAAGGTAAATATACGACTCAATGCCAGGAGAGTTCATTTTTTTTTTTTTTTGCTGGCATGATTCCCAGTCTTGATTGTGCTGAAAGTATGTTAGAGGTTTAACGTTTATTAAATGCTGGCTTGATTATATTGCAGGAATTGATAGTGTCAAAGCATCTCTGATGCTCAAATTAAACTCGAGAAAAATTTGGGCAGTCACCTGTTTTTGTGGCTTCAACACTACTTGAGAACGGTGGTATTCCCCGGGAGCAACATCAGCATCCCTTTTGAAAGAAGCTATTCATGTCATAAGTTGTGGTTACGAAGACAAAACCGAATGGGGAAAGGAGGTATATACGATAGCTTCCATTGACTTTTCCTTTCAACGCATATAAAGCATATTGTGCAGGTGACCTTACTTTGTCTTGCTACCAGGTTGGATGGATTTACGGCTCTGTTACTGAGGATATCTTAACCGGGTTTAAGATGCACTGTCATGGCTGGCGATCTGTGTACTGCATGCCTAAGAAGGCCTGCGTTCAAAGGGTCTGCTCCCATCAACCTTTCAGATCGTTTGCACCAGGTTCTTCGGTGGCATTGGGATCTGTTGGATTTTACTGAGCAAACATTGCCCTATTTGTATGGATATGGATGTGGGTTTAAAACCACTGGAGCCGATTCTCCTACATAAACTCAGTCGTTTATCCATTGACCTCTATTCCCCCTGATTGCATATGTGTTCACTCCCAGCAGTCTGTTTACTCACTGGGAAATTCATTGTTCCCGAGGTAAGACTTCTCTTCAGCAGCACTTAAGTCTCGATGCGTTCAATGATGATACAAATTTGATAAATTATTTTCTTACAGATTAGTAACTACGCGGAGTATCTCTTCATGCTATGTTCATATCGATTGCTGCATAGTATCTATGAGAAGTTTGGGGAGGTTGTAGCTAAGACGACTTTTGGTGGAGAAACGATGCAGTTCTGGGTGATTGGTGGTGCCTTCGCTCCCACCTTTGCCCACTTTTCCAACGGTTCTCCTCAAAGTTTTGGCCGAGTGAAACACGGAACTTCACTGTGAACATCCAATAAGCAGCGGATGATGGGGAGTTTTTCTGAGCTTACCTTCTTCAAGAATGGGACCGTCTCTCTTGATCCCTCCCCATGACTCTGGGTTATCATCAACATCATTTTGGGGTGTCATTAGTCGGTGTTCAAGGACGCCATCAAACAATGGTACTGGTTCTATTGGGGGCCGGCTATTTTTGGGGCAAGCTCTTCTTTGCAATCTGGCGTTATTGGTTCCATCTTCTAGTTCTTCCTCAAAGGTTTGATTGCGGGAAACAGGATTGGGGTTCCTACCATTATTAAGTGGTGGTCTATCTTCTGGCCTTCTTATCTTCTCGGCTATTATGGGTCCGAATAAAAAACCCGTTCGGTGTCAAGGAGTGGACTTTGTGTTAGAAGTATGCGGGTTGGACTTTGGTGAGTAACGGGGGAGGAAGATAAGGGAAAGATAGATGAGCTGAATGGTAGAAAAATGTTGTAGGCTGGGAATCGGATGTTTTTTGGAAGAGCAGAGCAGAAGCCGCTTCCCGGCGAGAGGGGGACAAAAAGAGCATCCCGACATTGGTCCTTGATGTTGCCCAGGATTTCCATATGATCGGACTCGGATGTTGGGATAAATGGATAGGGAAGGGGCTGTAGGTTGTGTATAGATCGCATTTATTGGTAGTTATGATATTTCATTCTTTGGTAGTTGGGGTGGGATTTGCGTGGCTTTGCAATCACATGGTCTGTGAAATCCAAAAGGAATTATAACGATATTATTACCACATTAACAGGTGAGAACTGGATCTATATCCCCCCCCTTCTATTGGGCTTGCTTGCCCAACCACGCAATTGTCGGTTTTTCCTGTATTTCCGCTCGTGTGTGGACTCGCTTTTTTCGTCCTTCATATGTTCCGTTGTTATCCGGCTATGATATATATGCACAATATTTCTTGGATGTCAAGTCACATATTTATATATTAAATTGGCCATCGGGTTGAAACTGTAGGTTATTGACGAGGTTTTGTAATTTTTTACGCTCAATACTAATCTTCACTTCAATTGATAATTGGAAAAATAATTCATCAACATTTACAAACAAAAAAGCTAATATGAACATGGATTTTCAAAAAGAAGTACATTATGTTCATTGTATCATAACATAACATATTATTGATTTTGGTGTACATATTAACATTTTGTTAGTTTTACGTAACAAATAAATATAAACATTGAGCCCTGAAGATACATACATACAGGAGATGATGGAAGATCAGATGTAGTACGTGCTCAAACAAACATTGGTGTTGCGTACTCTGGATTAGGTTGTACAGATAATAAAGAAGCAGCCAAGTTATCGGACATCTCCTCCGTAAGAGTGACCGGCGAGCCTTGCGTGGTGAGGGAGGGCGCCATTGACCGGAACTCCGGAAGCAACCCACCAAAAAACGTATAAATTCTGCTCGCTCTTCCAATGACATGCACAGGGCCGTCCGGCAAGAACAACTAATTAAACCTGAGCGCGGCCTAAGTACTCTGAAATGGAGCTGTACCCTGCCTGAGACCTTGGAGCTGCCCAAGAAGCCGCAGCGCACGTGCCCGTGTCGTCGATCCTAGTGATTGTTGAGTGGCACTCCAGACCTGTTGGGAAGTAGTGGGATCAATCGCTAAATGCATCACCTCCTCCGACAGGGAAGAGATAAGCATGGAGAGGTTGGATTGGTCTTGTAAGAAAGATGCATACCCACCATTCATCTAATCCAATCCTCCATGAATCATCAGCTAGCTTCTCTGATCTACTTCTTGATGAAGCTCCCCTTGTAACTCTAGTCAACAGAGGATCATAATTAAGATGTGAATCAGTCTGGATTATCCATAATTCTCCAATTGAACAAGCTAGGCGCGCGCGCACACACACACAAACACACACACACACACAACACAACACACACACAGTATATATAGTATATAGTATATATATATATATATATATATATATATATAGTATATATATTATATATATATATATAATATTATATATGTAACTATATTAATTATATATATCAAGTAACATGCATGCAAACCTGAAAAACAAGGAAGCCTAGCTATCATATCTTCTGCATCATAATACATCAACAAGCTAAGTTTCTCCACTTTTGAGTTGATTACCTGCATGCACAGATAGTAACAAGTAACAACCCAAATTACCGTTAATTATCTGGTGAATCACCCAACCAACATATTTTATTTTCAATCTAACACAGTAGCATTAATTCTAAAGCACCAAGAGAAGGTTACATTGTGTATAGATCAGAAGGAAATTATAGCTTACTGTTGTTAGATTGAAAGTTACTAATTACGTTGATCGAAGATCTCAAATACAATTTCTTGATTGGAGCCTACGGTCATTAGCTAGTGTTGAGAGTCCGAACGTGAATACTTTTCCAAGTTCAGTACATTGACAGTATACCAGTTTATAATATCAATGGCAAAAAATCAAGGGGTCTCATTAGACAAAAATGTAATATTTAAAATAAACAAACAAAAAAGTCCATTAACTAGTAAAGGTCTGTCTATCTTTGTACCCTATATCCCATAAAAACAAATTTTTTGTCATTCTTACTCTAGGCTTAATATGTAAGCATACGCCTTACAAGAATTTACAACGAACAATTGAAAAAAGTTATAGATCGAATATGGTTGTTTTGTTGAGTTCAAAGAAAAAAAAAGGTGGTTTCACTGAGTAAAAAATGAACTCACCTGCAGAACTAAAATCAAGATAAGAATGTGTATGAATTCACCTATATATATGGCGCTGGTGTGGACCTGTTAATTTTAGGATTATATATTAGCAATAGTGATGAAATTTGAAGCACAGTAAAGCTGCTCTGCTCTGCATCAAAATTTATGTAATTAAAGTTTGAAATCCATCCATTATAATATTTACGTATATATATGTAATTATAATATTTATGTATATATATTTCACAGCAAACATTATATTATTGGAAAAACACAAGGTCTTTAGTGATGGAAAGCCTAAAAAACTTACAATTGCCAGAATGCCAAATCCTTAATTGTGACACAAACCAATCTTCAAAAGACACTTGTTAAAAAAAATAATTTCCTTGTCAACTATGTCATGCTTTGATTCATGCATATATATGTGTTGAGCAGAACATATAGCCGTTGTGTCGCTTAGCCAATTTCTAGGAAACAAAACAAATAATAAGTGAAAGTTTATTAGATTACAGCACACCAAAACATTTATTAATTTCCAGCAAATTCTCACCTCAACTTGCCCCACTTAACAAGTGATGATCTGGTGATGTGCATCCATCAGCATTCAGCAAGCTAAGCTTCCATCTCTACTTCTTCATCATATCACTGCCATTATTGTTTGATTGCCTAAACAGATTAGTAATGACAAATTAAAGTTTGAAACCCTAGCTTGGTGTACGTGATAATAGTGTTACTATACTAACCTGGATCGGATCTATATATGTCGTATTCAATTCCGAGCTAATAAGAATCCAAGCCTTGGTGTGATTTTTGCATGCAGATCCAAGTGGAACATTATAATCAGAATCCTACTGAAAGAAATTCAGTGAAGTAAACATAGGAAAAACATGCACAAGATCATTAATATGGAAAAAATAAACTAAAGCTAGCTTTGCATTTTCACATACATACCCCAGGTCGGCATGCATGAATGAAATTGGGAGCTGCATGAGCACGGATGGAAGCTCAGGTTGTCCGATCACGAGAAGACAAACCAGTTAGATTGCCCATAGCTGACTGGCTCAAAGTTAATATATAGAGTCGAGCTGAGTAGTTACCAAGTCAATAAGCTGACTAACTTCGTTGGAGTTGCCCCAAACAATATATAATAGCTCTGATGTTTAGGAACACTAGTACATTCACCAATCCTGCCTTTCTCATCACATCAAAGCCTCACACCAATCTTAACCTAAATAAATTCGCAAATCCCAACTTAGTGCTTAATTGGATGCTACAATTTCCAATGCTAAATCAACATAAATCTCATATCCACCAAATTAAAGCAGATACAGAAAACCCAATAATCTAAGAATTGATCATGCAATAAATTAAAATTTCAATAACTTACCAAAAAATAGCAACGCTGATAAAAAGCATTTTGAGAACCAGAAAGAATACTAATTTCAACGCCTTAGCTTGAAAGCTAACTTGATGAGGGAGTAGGAAATTGAAGACCAAACAATTGGCTTATTGTGATATGCTCAAGTAAATTTGACAAATCCAATTCCTTGGTTAGCATCACAGAAACCTGTCTCATGGTTGGTCGACTTTGTGGATTGATACTTAAACAAGCAATTGCTATCTTGGCAACCAAAATCAACTCTTCCGCTTCCTTCTTTGTTGGAGTAGAGAGTCGAGGGTCCAACAAATCTTTTAAAAGCATTCCATGAGTGGATGAGATCGGGGATGAAAAAATGGATGTAATGAGGTCACATGGATGTTTACCCATTATAACTTCCAGTGCTAGCACTCCAAAACTATAGACATCACATTTTTCTGTTACCTCCATAGTGTAAGCAAACTCTGTCAATAAAATAAATAAACAAAATAAGAAAATGAAAGAAGAGAGCACATAATGCTATGCTAGGATGAGAAAGGTAAAAAATGTTGTGTAATTATTAGCCTGTACCTGGAGCTGCATACCCAAATGTTCCCGCAAATGAAGTCCAATTCGATGAATTAAGACTCAATATTCTTGCTGTACCAAAATCTGACACATGAGCTTCATATTCAGAATCGAACAAAACATTTTTAGGTGATATATCCCGATGAACAATAGGAGGTAAACAATCGTGGTGCATATATGCCAATGCTTTAGCCACAGCTTTAACCACATTAACCCTCTTCATCCACCCCAACTCCATTGCATTTTCATCGTTGTTTAATATGTGTGCTAGGCTTCCACCTTCCAAGTACTCATAAATCAAGAATGAATGTCTCTCACTGGCACAAAAACCATACATTTTTACAATATTTCGATGTCTAACCTCAGTTAAAATGCGAACCTCATTTGAAAAACTTCTGAGAGTACACAATTCATCTTGTTGCCCAGTGGCCTTAAACTTCTTTATAGCAACAACTTGACCACTTTGTAGCTCAGCTTTGAAAACCCTTGCATGTCCTCCTTCACCAATACAATATTCTGAATCGAAGTTCTCTGTCGCTTCAATGACACTTTCATATGCCATCTTCCCGTCAAAACTCCATATTTCTAACACATTTTTAGTAATTTCTCTTGATGACTTTTCTCTAACACTGCTCCTTGATCGAATAATTAATAACACAAAAATGCTAATAACCACAAACAAACTTCCAAATGTTATTAATATGATCAAAAGCAAATGTTTTCTCGTATGATCTCTTTGACAAGGCTTGAAGCCAGAATGATTCCCGCACAAACCTTTGTTATTTCTCAAGGAATCATACGGAGCTTCGAGAAATGCTTTATTGTTTGGAATGGGACCTTCTAGCTGATTGTATGATACATCAACAGAATCTAAACCTGAACATTGAGAAATGCTTGATGGAATGTATCCTGATAGATTATTGTGAGATAGATTCATAATCTGTAAACTTGACAATCTTGCAAACTGTTGTGGAATTTGACCAGAGAGGAAATTGTGACTAAGATCAAGGCTTTCAAGCATTTTCAAGTTTCCCATACCATAAGGAATCTTGCCAACAAACATATTTCTGCTCAAGTTCAATTCTATTATCCCTAGGCAACTCTCAAAGTGCTTTGGAATTGATCCGACAAAATTATTTGCGGCTATGCTAAAATTCAAAAGTTGAGATAATTTCCCAATTTCTAGTGCTATGTTGCCAACAAATTTATTGTTGTCCAACTTAAGGACATTTAAATTTGTCAAGGTTTCCAAACTCTTGGGAATCATTCCGCCTAGTTCATTTGACGAGAGATCGAGAAAAACAAGCTGAGAGGCATTGCTGAGATTAGGTGGCAGATTTCCAGAAATTCTATTATTTGAAATTTTCAAAGCAGTAAGTTTCGAGCAATGACCCCAATTAGAAGATAGATGGCCATAAAAAGAATTGTTACTCAGGTTAATGTAATGAAGGTCTGGATATACTCCCAAGTCTTCAAATATGTCTCCCGAGAACTGGTTGTTTTGAAGTTGTACTCTGATAAGAGAATGTGCAATTTTTCAGAGTGTTGGGAATCTTTCCAATAAACTCATTGTTTTGCACAGCCAAATGTGTAAGTGATTGACCAAGGCATAAATTTTCGGGCAACAAACCAATGAGATTATTTGAGAACAATTCAAATTCAACAAGAGATGTTAACAATCCAATTTCTTGAGGAATGTAGCCTGAAAGATGGTTCTCATAGAGATACAGAGTTGTTAAATTTTTCAAGTTTCCAACTGAAGTAGGAATTTCACCAGTGAGATTATTTGAGGACAAAGCTAAGTTAACAAGAGATGTTAGGAACCCAATTTCTTGAGGAATGTGGCTTGAAAGTTGGTTCTCATAGAGATATAGGGTTCTTAAATTTTTCAAGTTCCCAATTGAAAGTGGGATTTGACCAGCGAGATTATTTGAGGACAATTCCAAATCAACAAGAGATGTTATCAACCCAATTTCCTTGAGGAATGTGGCCTGAAAGACGGTTCTCATCGAGATATAGGGTTCTTAATTTTTTCAAGTTCCCAACTGAAGTAGGAATTTGACCAGTGAAATTATTTGAGGATAATTCCAAATCAACAAGAGATGTTAGGAACCCAATTTCTTGAGGAATGTGGCCTGAAAGTTGGTTCTCATCGAGATATAGGGTTGTTAAATTTTTCAAGTGCCCAATTGAAGTAGGGATTTGACCAGTGAGATTATTTGAGTTCAAATCCAAATCAACAAGAGATGTTAGGAACCCAATTTCTTGAGGAATTTGTCCTGAAAGTTGGTTCTCATAGAGATGTAGGGTTGTTAAAATTTTCAAGTTTCCAACTGAAGTAGGAATTTGACCACTGAGATTATTTAAGGACAATTCCAAATTAACAAGAGATGTTAACAACCCAATTTCTTGAGGAATGTGGCCTGAAAGTTGATTCCCCCATAAATAAAGGGTTGTTAAAATTTGCAAGTTTCCAATTGAAGTAGGGATTTGACCTGTGAGATTATTTGAACCAAATCCCAATTCAACAAGAGATGCTAGGAAGCCAATTTCTTGAGGAATGTGGCCTGAAAGTTGGTTCCTAGTGAAATATATGGTTTTTAAATTTCGCAAGTTTCCAATTGAAGTAGGGATTGCTCCCGTGAGATTGTTTGACCCCAAATCTAAATCGACAAGAGATATTAACAACTCAATTTCTTGAGGAATATGTCCAGAAAACCAGTTTTGATTGAGATACAAAGTTGTTAGATTTTTTAAGGTAGACATTTCTTTAATGAAAGAAATGCTCCCATGGAAAGAGTTGCTAAAAAGATCAATGACTTGTAAATGGTGTAAGGATGAGAAATTCAAATCTTGAAGCATACCTTTTAACCCATAAGTTGAAAGGTTTAGGCTTGTAATGCTTGGGCCGGCATCGCAAGCAATACCAGTCCAATTGCAAGGATGAGTACCAAGAACCCATGATGAGAGTAGTGATTGGCTTCTAAGGTCAAGACTTGACTTCCATGTTAAAAGAGCTCCTACTTCATTTGGGACTGCATGCAAGTGGTTTGGAGAAAAAAAGGGAAGGGCGGTTGTGGTGGAAAGGAGGGAAAGGAGACGTATAATACTAAGGAATAGTTTGTATGCAGGAGGAGACATTGTGATGTTGATGAAGACTGAAGAGATAGGAGGGAGCTGATCTTGAGGTGGTATATATATATATATATATATATATATATATATATATATATAAGTTTGTGAGTGAAATAATTCGGATTGTTATATACTTCTATGATAGGATGGTGTACTAACAACATGCAGCACAAGTCTTCTTGTCAATAATCTTAGCTTAGATGGTGATATTTTTAAGGGAAAATTGCGAGTTTGGTCCCTGGAGTATTATATGGTATAGTGACGACTCAGTCCCTAATTTATGACCGTATTCAAATATCGTTTGTCCCTGTAGTTATGAGCGAAGGCCATTTGTCCCCTGACCGTAAAACTAAAGGAAAAATTATAAAAAATATTTAAATATTTAAGGGTTAAAGTAGTAAATTCACATTGTATTTTCTTTCTTATTATATATTCCATCACCCCTCTTGTCTTTTTAAAAACCAGTGAGTAATGAATGAAGAACCTAAGACTCATTTTATGAAAATTCTAAAAACTTTTGTAACTTCTAAAAATTATTATTGACGAAACTACTGCATATGAAAAAAAAAATTAATACTAAAAATCTCAAGTTATTTCGTTGGTGAATTTCTCATAAAAACAAACTGGGAAATTTGACATCATTTTGGTATCTCATTAGTAAAAAAAATTAAAAATTGATAGGATAGTCTGTTTCACACGTCTGAAGACAACGATCAAGTGTTTCTTTATTTTGCTAAGTCTTAAGTTTTGTTATGAGAGTTGGGTTCATAACAAGTCATATTAAAGATTGAAAACTTTTAGAATGAACAATCTTGAAATAAGAGGCTAAGAAGTGAAAAATAATGTTGTGAAAGTGATATAAAAAAGGAGAATAAAATGTGAATTTCCTACTTTACATCTCAAATTTTAAATATTTTATAATTTTTCATCAATTTTAACAATCGGGGACCAAATGCGCCACTTCGTTCATAACTGAAGGACTAAAAATGAATACAGTATTAACTCAGGAACTGAGTCAGAACTTGGGTATAACTCAGGGACCAAAGATGCAATTTTCCCTATTTTTAATTTGTTATATAGCTTTACACCAATTGCTTTCAATTCGAATTCTACTACATGTACTTTAAAATTCTACTCTTACACTTTTACTTTATATGATGTATTGATGTGACAAACACGGATATATAGAGTAATATTTTATCATGTAGATCTAAAAAAAAGTGTCCCACATCAAAAATTTGTGATCTTAAGAATAAGAAATGAGAATTCATATATGTAGTATTCCTTTCAATTATCTGAGTTTGATATTTTCATTATATTTCTTTCTTCTCCATTTTTATGGCCAAAAAAAAATAAAAATTTATGAATTAATATTATATTGGGGGAGTTGTATTTTTTAGTCTTTTAATTAATGATGTATTCATTTTTATCACAATCATATTTTTGAATACTTTATGATGTGATAAATTTATATTAATTTTATGGATTCATTTTTTTTAAAAAATTTTTGGCATTCCAATCAATCGTAATTAAGTAGTATAGAAACAAGTAAAACTTGTTGGGATGTCAATTATTTTCCTGTTTTATTTTACCAAAATGTTCTCAAATTTAGATCTTTTAGCATCTTTAATATATGCTATATATTTGAATCCATGAACTATATTAAATAAAAGAGTTAATTCTCTAAAATGGTCCTTTTAACTTTTTCCATTTTTACTCACCGACTTTTAATTTGAACTAAATTAAAGTAGTCTTTTGATTATTACTCTTTCACTAATTTGGTCCTTAACACGACGTTTGGTTGGA
>VALG01005543.1:0-10300 GCA_009835305.1 Ipomoea purpurea
TAGTAATTTACTTTAGCTATATGTTATGTATGTTAACTTTGTCGATGAATTGTAGTTTTGCATTTTATTTTAATCTTTCGTGAATATATGATTAGATATCCCTTAATGTTAAAATCGGTATGATTTGTTTGCTTCCGGACTTTTGTTGATATTGACCTTATCTACCTGCACTGGTGGGCTTTAGTTGGGGTGTGTTGGTCAGTGTCGCTTTGGAGCTTTCTCGACTTATATTTATTACCTTAATGTTATGGTTATTGATTAAATCTTTGTATGGTGATGTGTGTTTCCGTCTTCTTCCCATGTACGGACCATACTCCTGTCCATCCAGCTCAATTCGCTGTGACATTTCCTTCTTCCTCCACAACTGCCGTCTTCACCATCCTCCTCTGCTCTTTACGTCCTTCCTCGTCTTTTTTCATTTGTCTGCTTTGTGTTTCTTGATATAGTAGATTGTGCATAGAGAATAGATTTGATATTGAGTCGATATGTAATCATAAAATGTTATCCGATTATAAGTAACAAAACCATACTTCAGTATATTAGTTCCTCACACTATTCTAACTCGTGCGTGATTTAATATACAGTGATTCTAAACACATGCACTACCCGGTTCTAGCATTAAGAATTTAATTTATCACACTTCTTATCATTATGTTATCCTTCATATGAATAATACCTTACTTCGTAAACCACTTGTAGCGCACCTCACACAAACTTGCTATCATGTCATATCCCCCTGGCCACACTCGTTGACTTCAGTGATTATTTACCTGCACTCCTGTACGGAATGAGTATAATGGAGCAATACAACATGAAGTGTTTAAATCTTTTCATGGAGTTATTGCTCACAATGAATTATCATTAAGGGTGGGGTTAATAAACAAATATGTGGGTGGGGTTATTATTAGAAGATTATTTATTAGTACCTGCATAATATGATAGATTAATGTTCCAGGAAAAAAAAAAGTAAAAATAGAAAGTTATACATATTGGTTTGATTTGCAAGCGTTTTGACCATTAACCTAAATGTTATTAGAATACGCCATGTACTGATGTTATTTAAGGGAATCCTAATAATTATCTCTTTCCTAATCACTCTTTACATTATCCCTTATCAAATCTTCCCAAACTATGATTTTAGCGAATTCTTTCTATAGGGGATAGTTCCTCATATAGGTTGATATTATACTTTAAGCACGATAAATTGAGAGGAAGTCCGAGTTAGTATTCGTGTAGTATTTATTAGCATGAGGATACGAAGAAATAAGAAAAAAAAAAAAAAATAAACTGTGATTTATGGTAGGTTCCTGAAAGGATATATAAATTTGTGAAAATTTATTGAAATAGAGATGACTTGTTAATGCGTTTTTGAGATTGGATATTTTAATTTTGTTTGATTCTGTTTGGGATTTACAGCATCTATGCCAGTTCGCTATGTGCACTATTCAACTGCTTGGCTGGTACAGCATCTGTTTTTACTTGCATATTGAAAAAGTTTAATTGTTATCTATTTGCTTTTCTCTATAATATCCCTATCATCCTCTCATATGTTTGGAATGAGGATCCCTATCAAAAATCTCCCACTCTTTAAAAGTCATGAGTATACACTTCCCTTTCCTCTGCCACTTTACCTTAAATTGGATTATCTCCCCCAATTCTCACTGCTTGATTGGTGTGTATTTTCTCAAATTATGTGATCCAGGAAGTTCCCTTCTGCTACTTGGGGTCGTTATGCTATGGCTCCGTATGCACCATATCATCGGCTTCGGACGTGGTGGTATAACACGAGTAAAACGACTGCTCTGAGACTTTTCCCTTACGTCTAACTATTTAAAAAAAATCAGAATTTGCATAACTACATATCCACTGATTTGCCAAATAATAGTTGCGTCTATTGTGTCAAACCATTCCATAATTTCATAACTACGGCTTTAGGCATAGAACCAAATCAAACTTCTGTTCCATGATATCTTACATTATAAAACTACACAAGAATCACGAATCTCCCTGTTAAATGTCGTTCCCAAAAATATTTCCTATAATGGTTAATATATAAATCCAGAATTGCATAACTACAATCTCATAATTTAAGTAATCTCCTAATTTAAACTATACACATGTAATTCCAGTCAATTTGCAACATACTACACATCCACTAGTTATCTTTCCGATTAAATAACTATAACATAAACAAGTTTCTTCATAAATAAATATCAGCACCCAAAAAATATGTGGTAAAATGCTTATTTAACGCGGCTTCACCATTCTCTCACCCTACCCCCACTAATACTTCTCTCACTCATATCTAACAAACCACATCACATTCATATAAATAACCTATACAACTTCATTTTGCATAATATGAAAACTCCCACAATATGTTGAATATTAGGCCCATTTTATTTATATCACTACATCTACATTAATTTCAACCACAAATACAATATCATTTCGATATAACTAGAGTTCGCTGGATAATATACACTCAAATATGTAAAATTTTATTCAGCTTCATTTTATATACATTGCAGTTTAATTTTAACACAACTATAATTTATTTTAATTCAATTGCAGTTTCATTTGATAATATAAAAAATAATATGTGAGACAGTGTTAGTTTAGATATAATGTAGTTTTATTTTGGTAATTAACACACAAAAAATACACGTTACCTTAAGATGCAGGGTAGAATTTGTGTTTGTAGAAAATAGTAAAAAGGGTTTTGAAAAAGTTTATAAAAAATATTATTGTTGGACCGTACATTAATCAGAAATGAATCTGAGCCGTCAAAGTGAGTCCACAAGGGCAACCAGCCAACCAATTGAGCAGACGACCACCTAGCGCTCTCCCCCCCTATTGCTCTGCAATTTCTCTGGGGAAAGCGCGACTTGCCGTGTCGACGAACGACGATCTCACCATCAAATCCCTCGTTGCTCTCCCGACGCCGGAAAATACCCTTCTTTGTCCCCACATCGCTCTCACGCATTTCATTTTACATATACACATACTCACACGCGCATACCACTTGTTGAGTTTTAGCGGGACTGAGCGCACTCGGAGCTGAAGTGAAACTGAGCATCACTTCCTCAGATTCGTCGAATCTCTGCGGTGATAAAAAATTCGTATAATTACACAATTTTTGAATTCATTTTCTCACGAATTTGCAGGGGTAGTCTGCGTTAATTGCAACTATCTGTTTGTTTAAGATGCTGTAAATGTAGAGATAGTAAACAATTTAAGGATAGCTAGTGAATTGTTTCAACGAATGTTCTGGATAGGTGCATTTCTAATTTGGCTAATTTTCTGATAATTTTGGATATATTTCTGGGGTTCCCGTTTATAATAAAATTAGACCTTAGAAGTTTAGAATTAGATATATCTGTATCTCTGTTATTTTGGTTCTTTGTAAAATGTTCTTAAGATTTTTTTAATTTAAAAGATCATTCTTTAAGGGGTATTATTATTATTATAAAATTTCGAGAGGCATTATATTATGAATGTTATCATTTTGCTTAATGCTTATTACCTTTTTATCCTACCATTTTTATATTGATGTCGTGCATGCCTAGATTTGTAAGTACATATGCACAAACATAAATGTACTGCTTCCAACTTCTTTTTTGTTTGTTTGTGCGTGCTGATATGTGTTTGCTATAATGAATCCTTTATATATGCATTTTGGCAGGATGGTTTGAGGGATTTTCAGGCAGTGGTGCAGCTGGACCATGGGTAGTAGCGAGGTGAGCAAATCCTCAAAGGAGGCAAAGGAAGCAAAGGAGCCAAAAACTCCTAATTCACAAGTAATCATTACATTTATCAGCACTTCATTTGTGTAATAAAAATGCTGGGTTTAACTGTGTTATCAGTGAATGATTTCCTGTTTCTGGATTGTTTGGGCTTTACAGGAGCAAGCTTCACCATCAACCACTGGCACAGTCAACCCGGACTGGTCTGGTTTTCAGGTTTGTTGTCCAGTTGTGACTTTCTCCCTCATTTATTAACATTTCATTTTTGGTAGTTTAAACTTGGACTATTATTTACAGGCATATTCTCCTATGCCTCCACCTGGGTTCTTGGCATCAAGTCCTCAACCACATCCTTATATGTGGAGTTCAGGTACTACAATTTGCATTTTTTTTTCTTCTTCTTTTAATGCATTTATGAGATATTGTCTAGTTTACAATTACTGCTTGGCATGTGCCATGTGGTGTTTTAAGTATTGTTGCCAAGGTATTTGCTTTCCCATCCATTTTTTAAGCCAACAAAATCATGCTTTCCTTTTTGATGCTTTATCTCTCTCTATATTTTAATATTTTATACTTCATATCTTGTTTGGTAATCAGATAGCTTAGTTTGTTTTTTGGGTTGATATCTTCAGCTACTTTCTCATGTTATAGCTCTACTTGATTATCAAAGGATAAGCTTTTCCATGTATGGAGCTTTTAATAGAATATGATTTATCCATAAGATAAAGCTGTCCTTCATTTGGAGCCTATTTGTTGAAATGATTTATGCCAGACTCAACCTTAATCATGACTTTTAAACAAAAGGGTTCATGGTAATTCATTTATACTCTTCTGCTGTTGATTTCTTAATAAAAATTATTCGTGTTGTAGTTTCCTTTTTCAAATACTTTTCCTCAAACTATAATGTGGCAAGATACAGATGTCTATAGTTGCTGTAAAATGCATATAAAACTAAAATCCATGGTCCAAAAATGGGTTATCACACTATATTTTCTTATACCGTTATTTCTTTGAGGCAGTTTATGAAGGTCTGTTTTCTTTTTTGC
This sequence comes from Ipomoea purpurea, assembly GCA_009835305.1. NCBI lineage: Eukaryota > Viridiplantae > Streptophyta > Magnoliopsida > Solanales > Convolvulaceae > Ipomoea > Ipomoea purpurea. The sequence goes on from VALG01005543.1 coordinate 4,793, forward strand.
TGTTTGGACTCCAACAAATTCTTTTTAACTGTTTTGACAATTTTCTCATGTAATGCAGCATCTCATGCCACCCTATGGTACCCCACCTCATCCTTATATTTGCAATGTATCCACCAGGTGGCATATATGCCATCCATCTATTCTCCAGTATTCTCTCTTGGCCTCTTCTATGTCTTTTCAGCTTACAGTGCATTACCTTAATTTTTGTATCTTAGACATTTTTTGAATTTATCAGGGATCATTATCCATTCAGTCTTTTTGCAGTGCCATCTTCAAACGGAGTTGCTGATGCTTCAGTGAGTACCAAACTTTATAATTTTTGAAACCCTTTTTGAGATTGGTTTTGAATTTTTACTGGTTTCTTGTTTTTCAATTTCATTATAGGCTAATACTCACAGCACTGTGGAAGTGGATGGTAAGGCTGAGGGGGAAGAAAATTGCCATCAAAGATCGAAGGGAAGTTTGGGTAGTTTGAATATGCTTACGCGGAAAATATAATGAACCTGGTAAAACATCTGGAGCTTTTGCAAATGGAGGGTATTCTAAAAGGTATGGTGATGTGTTGATTGGATTAGATGCATGATCATAATAAATGATTATTCAGTAGACAAAGGGTTCATGTTCTTTGAAACAGTCAGAATAACATTTGGCATCAATTAGCAACAATCTCCTTACCCTTCTAATGCAGTTCCAAACTAATGTTTCTGCTTGACCAACATTTCCTTGTTTCAGATGTACAATGTATTCAAACCTGATTTTTTGTTTTTTTTTTTTTTTTGTTTTTTTTTTTAGTTTCTGTTTAGTATTATTCATTAGCATGTATTCATTATGTGAACTGATGCTATCTGCTTATTCACTTTTCTTTGGCAATCAAACTGATCTGTATGCCTAATGCTGTTTATGTGTTTTGATATTTAAATATTTTTGCCAACATTGAGTTTGCAGTGCAGAGATGCAAGTGAAGGCTCAAGTGAAGGAAGTGATGCAATTCTCAAAATGTAGGTACTATGTTTTTACTTTGGTATAAAATGTAGGTGATATGCAGTGTAAAGTTGTTTATATTCTAGGTTAGTAAATTATCCATGGCAATTTTAGTGGAAAATGCTACCCAAAGATGGTTATTGGTGTAATAGAATTTATTTATTTTATTTACAGGAAAAAAGCGTTGATGTCACATAAATAGATTTTGCCCTTGATGCATATATTTTGGTTGTATCGTAATTTAGTCTATCAGTAACTAGTGTTGTAATTTCTTGTTCTGCAATGTACTTTTTACAAGCTATATATTGTAATGTTCATTTTCTGATTTTTTACTGTTCTTTGATGTAGGAATCACAAATGAAATCTGGAGGCAGGCAAGATTCAGGTGTGCTATTATCTCACTTTGCAAATGAAAGGCTATTACAATTGATTTTATTATATAAAATATTTATCTTATTTTGCTACAGCTGAAACATCTCAGAATGGTACCACACACAGTTCTCAGAATGGAGGACACATGCTCATGAATTGATAAACCGTTCCGTGGCAATTGTTCCATTGTCTGCAGCTGGGCTGCAGTTGGTGTTCCTGGCCCCCCAACAAATTGAATAGGATGAATTACTGGGGTACTTACCCTCATCTCCATATCCCTGCAATCCGAAGGCAAGGTACCTTCTGCTTCAGTTGCTGGTGGAATGGTCATGCTGGATCACGGAGAGAGTGTTCAATCGCAGCTTTGGCCCCTCAGTTTTTATATCCTCTAAATATTCTGCTCCTTCTACTTTTCTTTTGGATTACTTGGATTCTTTTTGCTACTTGTATTTTCTTTTTGAGGTGGATCAATGTTTTTGATCATTGATCAAATTGGTTGAGCTATTAAAGGAAGCTTTGCATCGAAACATACAAGCACACAGTACATTATATTATACATATATGATATATATATTGATTGATAATGAGAAGAGTGTTGACAGATAGACCGACATTAGTGTCCTTTGTAGATACCATAATTCTTAAAGGACCAGGTGCAACATAGATATGGTGTATTAATTTTGTGAATTGTCCCTATTTACTTTCTGGTCAAGCAGTGATGACTTTTAATAACTAATCTTTTACCATTTGATTTTATTTTTATAGTTGTTGGGTACATTCAGGGATTGAATTCTAACCTTGAGCCCTTGAGGTTAGGAGGCTTCCCTTGGCTACTTGTTCTATGGCATTCTGAGTCAGGTTTAGAAACATATTGTGATTTTCCTCACCTCAGCTGTTGTACCATCTTCTTCTGCTGTGTCTACGAAGTAGCTCCTCTGCGACACATGCACACACAAATTAGACTTAAGTGCATATGGCTTCTGATTTCATTAAATACTTAATATTCTACAGTTATACTTGAATTATGTTACAGCTTGTCATGGTCAATTAGTTTGCGGGTCTGTTTCTATAAAGTATGTTGTGTAGTCACTCTATCCTGGTGTTCAGGATGAAAGGGAGGTCAAGAGCAGAGAAGAAAGCAATCCAATAGGGAATCAGCTGTCGTTCCAGGTTGCGCAAGCAGGTAAAATTAGTCCCTTCTGTTATCTCTTATTGTCAGTCGTGCTAAACCCCTGATCTCTTGCCGTTCTTGGAGCAGGCTGAGTGTGAAGAACTTGCTCAGCGTGCTGAGCATTAAAAGAAGAAAATGCTCTCTCAGAGCTGAAGTGAGTCGCATTAGGAGCGAGTATGATCAGTTCTTGCTCAAAATGCCTCTTAAGGTAAAATACTACCTGTATCTTTTAACTTCTGACAATTATACTTCTAGGGGTTTTATGCAAAATCCTGTGTCTTTTAACTCTGGGTAAATATTCTTCAGTCACTAAAGAATGGAATTGGCCCTGATTTGGAATGAGTGATTTTTTCATTTCCTTTGGTTACAAGGGGAGTATCCTAATGCTTTTTTAATTTTGGTTGCACTTAGATTTACTTTTATACTTTGTTTCAGTTTTCTTTTTTTCTATTCACCCTAATTTCTGGTCACAATTCTTGCTATTTTCAAATGTCCTGAGCTACAATTTAGGGTGTTGTGATCACTTAAATATAAAAACTGAACGCAGAAAACTTCAAATTATCCTTCTCGTTCCTCAATCAGCAATTAAATGAACATGTTGCCTGGGATTGTTTGGAAACATGATAAATTTTGGACTGTTGGGTTTGAAACACATCATAACATCAGGGTCACTTTTTTAAGTATTCTGGGTATGAATGTAGAAATTGACTTTGCAGGAGAGGCTTGGTGAATCATCCGGGAATGAAGATACGAGGCTGAGTATAGAAGAACAATGAAATCCATCGGAAGCAGTGCCCATGCAGAGTAATCAATGAAGTTGCGGCTGTATTGTTGCGATTGATCTTTAGGGTTTTAACCTAACCACTTAGTAGTAAAACTCGGTTTTTAATTTCAAAATTACATTAGTTAAAAAAAAACAAGAGAAGAAAATTCTGCAGCTGACCATTCTGGTGTCAGCGGGGTATTGGTAAAATAATTGTCATTGTTTCATCAGTTGGCCGATCTTTTATGGTTGGAGGAACTTGGATGATATGTAGAGAGAGAGGTTGTAACCTTGTGTTGAATTGTGTTTAGATATAAGGGTGTCTGTGTTGTGTCTATGATTCTTCTTCTTTAACATTATTTGTATGTAGGGATATTGTTGATCAGTTAGCACATCTAGAGAATAATATTTATGAACCGAGTATGGAATATATCTGTTGTGCACACGTCGTGGTCCCTTGAGTTTTTTGCACTTTTGGTCTACACGACTATAGTGACAAATCAGAATTGATCTATGATTTTTAAACTTTACAATTTTAGTTCATGACTATTATTTTTTTGGCAAAAATGTTTCTATCCCGGTCACTTTTCTGTCAAACATTTCCACCCGGAGGAAAATTTCTCATTTTAAGAATGTAATTTGCATTTCGTTTATTAAGCTTGCAAGGACCTTTTTGCTGCTACCACGAAAATTAAAAAATAAAGGCGTGTTTTAATGCCAGACGGTGCATATTTATAATTGATGAGCTTATTAAGGTATGTTGTATAATATACCAAATTATATAAACGTCCCTATTAAAAAATGAATTAGAAAAATTTTATTCTGATATAAAGGAATTTTTGATTGAAAAAACGTGGTCCGAAAATGACCATTTTGTGCCAAAATGTCTCACCAACATAAGTCGTAAGTTTAAAATCAAATTTAAGTCTTAAAAATGTTGGTGTAGCAAACAATAGATATAACTGCAATTGAATTAGTTAAGAGTCAAAACTATATACGGTTATTGTTGTGGTGTGAAAACAAAAATAATTGCAAAACTAGCAACTACTGAAGGTGTCCCTCTATAAATCTTAATGTCTTTATGGCTATAATGCTTGGAATATCACAAACTTGAGAGAACTGAAACCGTAATATAAGCAAAAATATTGTTGGTTCATGAAAAAAAATACTTTTTGTAGTTAAGATGTAATTAATCAATAAATAATAAAATGATTTCACCGCGTTATTAACCGCTACTTTATTAAAAAAGAAAATGTTTAATATCGAAATGATATAAATGTAATTGTGTTTGAAATTAAACTGATAATATTTGATAATATTATTATTTTTTGGGCGAAAAGTAATGGAACATTGGGGTGATGTAAATAGTATGTATTGGAAAATGGGCTAAATAATTAGATATATGTGTAATATTTCATACATTAGATGCAAAAATAACTGATTTTGTAAAGTTAATCTATTAAATAAAAATTTTTATTATTGGCATACTGTATAGATTGATAAAGTCATGTACTTCATAACTTTTTATAATTAATGTTAATTTCACACTTCGAGATTATAGTTAATTGATCGAATTGGTAGGATGTGTGTTATTGGAAAAATTTTTGAAATGAATTGTTATGTTTTGTAATGTAAAGTGTATAATATACCAAATTCCTGAATTGTATAGTTAGAAGTTTGTGAATGTAGTGTATTATTAATGATAAATGATTACAATGAAAAATGAATAAGTCTAGTTAAATAACAAGGTTTTATAATGTACTGTATTATTTTTGAATTGCTGATTCTGTAATAAATATCAATGTAATGCGTTACTAAGTTATGGCATGGTATCTGCAGTTATGCAATTCTGGATTTTAAGTTAGTTATGAAGTTTATATACTATGTAAGAATGTGATAGATACTATTCTAAATGTCTGTGATGAAATGTATGATAGTATGAAATTATGAGATTGTTTAGTCTCATGCATTTGCCTGAATGTAATAGTTATTGAGAAGTATATGGTATGATATAGATTTCACAATTTTGAAAAACTGAGTATATTTATGAAGGTTATGATTGGAATGTGTAAGTTATCAAATCTGAATGTAATAGTTATGAAGTTAATGGACTGTGTAAAGTTCACAATTTTTATATTGGAGGGGGTAAATGACCATAATAGAATATTATTTGAAAGTTTATATGGTATTGGTGTAGTTATGGCAAATTCACTTTGGATTT